>JAZHYW010046461.1:0-12855 GCA_037355805.1 Ixodes ricinus
ACTGAACTCTTACTGCAGCCATCCTACATATCATCACGCAATGATCACATACTTTAGTTGAAATTCCGCAGTGCCACACTAATACCTACTACAGATCGTGCATACCTCTTACGTCTGCTGACTGGAATCACCTCTCCACATCCATCGCCACAATTGTTAATCCTGTTGATTTTAAAAATGCTTTATCTTACTACTAGAACTTGATTCGTGATTTGAGTGTTCTATTAATTTGTACGTAATAATCCCACCCTCTGTAGTGCCTTCGGGCCCTGAGGGTACCAATAAATGAAATGAAATGAACGCGCTTGGAAGCAAAATATACTATTTTAAATTATATTTCCTGTTTTATAAGCAAAAGCAGTCAAATTCAAGCACCGTTCGAGCCTAACAAACTGTTCTGTGATTTTTTTCAATGCCTCCTCACAAACATAAGTGGTTGGCTGAATGAACGGTGAGGAGAATTGAATAAGGGAGTATAATATTAATAATATTTGTCTTTTTCGCGACGGTTGATATCTTCTATTAGATCCCACTTTATGGCAGAAAAGAATCAAACTGATAATGTCTTGATGCAGCCATGTTCATTGTTCAGTCATCAAAGAACACAAATGTTGCTAAAAATAAAAAAACTTAGTCAGCATTAATGTACGTTACAGAGAAATGACTTACTTCAAAGGCAACTTTAATTGGCTCGTATTTTGACCGCCGCTATTGCACAGCCATCACTTCGCGCCTCAAATAATCATGACAAAATATGCCATGTTATTTCAATGATACGCAGCGTCGACCTCAACATTGGAAATAATGTCGCGTTAGTCGTATCAGCCATTTTGAAGTCATATACACGTTTTCCCTTTCCTTTCGTTCTCAGTCACATGGGTTCTATATCTGGTATGCGAGACGAAAACATAATAAAATATTTCAACCAGGAATTTTGGAGAAAATATAGGTGAGGCCAAACAAGAATGCGTGGTTATGACGCATTTATTGTGAACACCTTCCAGCGGGGTGGGGAGATCAAAACGATGTTTTCACGCGTACCAGAAGTGACGACATTCAACATGGCTGCGCCCTTGTGGAAAAGGTGTATATGTTACCTTTCTATTCTATATTTATGAGTGCGCAGAACTCGGCTAGGATTTGGCGCCCACGCAAGTCTTCGTATTTTAGTTTGTCCTCTACCTCCTCTATCACTGGCCTTTTCCCGTTCATTGTGTGTCATAGTCATAGAGTTATTATAATGTACGATAGAAGTTCAACTGGCACTAGTGTGCTGTTGCAAATTGGAAGTCGACAGCAACCAGTCAAAGATTGACCTCTGGTAATGCATTTGTGTGAAGAAAAGCGGGTGCGTTTTTTTTTCTGCATTTGATTTCAATCAATCAATCAATCAATCAATCAATCAATAATTTTATTTACATCATCAGATAGTGATGATGTAAATAAAATTTAAAACGTTATTGACCACCCCAACATCGAAATTTTGTTTATTATGGCAAACGACTGAAAACAATTCCTATGGGGATCGCCCTAAAGATATCAACCTTGAAAAATACGTAGTGGCAGAGAGAGAAAACGTGACTTTTTTTAGAAATCTTGATTTGAAACGACCAGCCCGGATCTATGACGTAGTTAGCGAAATGACGCACTCCTTGCCTTTTGGGATGACTTCAAACAGGAAGTGTCGCTGAACCTTCTCTCTCTACTCATCGTTCATGCGTACACGCACGATAGCTATCCGGACAACAGCGAGACCTTACTTCGCGTGCAGACGACGCGTTCACTTCTCACTTCCTCTTATTTATTTCTTTTCGGCGTCGAACTACGTTTGTCTCCGCGCTTGGAAGGGGGCGCAAAGTTGAGAGATCGATATCACGAAAAGTTTGTCACGGGAGTGACGTCACACAGATAGCACCGGAGCGCCGACCAATTGGCATCGCCGCGCTTCCTGACGGCGCGCTATGCCCCGATCTGCGCAGTGCGCACGCGGGTCCTTTTAATGAGATAGCATTCTTTAGCTACCCTTCCTCCTGGATTCTTGGACTTTCTGGCCTCCTAGTGCTCGAGAAGGTATGCGCAGTAAACCATTTCAGCTCAAATTCTCACACTCCTTCACATTCGCACCCTCTTCGAAGGACCTGACGACCTTGACGTCGTCTTCAACTTCGTTCTAGAAATCGTCCTAGACGTCTTCCTTGAGGTCATCCTAGGGGTCGTCCTAGACGTAGTTTTTGACTGTGTCCTCTAGAACGTCATCCTGGACGTCGTCCTTGAGGTCGTCCTAGAGGTCGTCATAGAGATCTTTCTTATGTCACATTCAATTGGGGCGCACCACACCGCACCGCGCTGCACCGACGGACGCGTCGCGTTCAGATGGTCGTGTCGGTGCGGCTGCACTACGTTCATTTGGGACTTCGTGCGGCGCACGACACCGGCGCGTTGCTGCACCAGCTGCACCGTCGAAAGGAGACCGTGCAGCTTCGCACACTGCGGGCCGGCGCGGCCTTGAGTTAACGCTCTCCGCCTCCTTCGGCCCCTTCTTTCCCTCGCTTCGTCTTCCTCGTCGAGGTGTTGCGGTGTTGCCGTGTTGCCTCGTCTCGGTAAACAAACATGGCGGCTCGGGAGGCGGGGATCTTGGCTCTGCTCACTTCTTTTCCTCGAGACGGCTGCTCTAGCTACGACTCCAGCAGTGACGACGAAAGTGAAGCCCGCGCGTGCGCCTACATGTTGGAGAAGTTGTTTCCGCCACCAACTAAACGGCCAAAGATCGTCGGATACATCGAGGACGTCGTCCACGAATACTCGGACGAGGAGGTACGTACTCTGTCGGAATTCTGGGAGGCGTCTCATTTGATCCTCTGCTTTTCCTAATGCGTGCGGGGTCGATCTTCATGTCGTACGCTTTCTGCAGTTCCGGAGGAACTTCAGGCTGCCACGGTCAGCGTGCTACGACCTGATCTCAGATTTCGAGGAGTCGTCATTCTACCCGGACTCGTTCTCCAGAGGAGGAATTCCGCAAAAGACGGCCGAGGAGCACATCCTGTCGTTTCTGTGGTACTGACAACATTTCTCTTTTTGCGTAATAACTGCAAACAGTGTGCCTATCACAGGCCACCATTTTATTTGACAACATAGCGTTTTTTCAACCGCGAGAAGCAACACCTGGGCCGGCTTGCTCGAACAAGAGTCTCAGCTGAGACTGGGTGAAAGAAAGCACAGCCAAGGCTAGTGCACGAGCTGAGCGAAACGCTGAGTCCAGACTCAAGCGTTCGCGAGCCCCAGGCTTGACAGGCTTTCTTTCACCCAGTCTCAGTTGAGACGCTTGTTCGAGCAAGCCGTCCCTGGTAACGGGAGAGGCAGAGAAAGGATAGGGACGTCCTATCGGCTGTTGTGAAAAAGCAGAGCAGGGAAACAAGGGGGCGCAGATAGAAGGCAGGAGCGGCGCCAGTCAATTTTTTATAGGACGCAGGAACTGTGGCAGTCTACTTTCAATAGGATAATATATCCTATGAAAAGTAGACTGGCACTGTTCCTGCCTTCCATCTGCGCCCACTTGTTTCCCTGCTCTGCTTTTTCGTTATCGATATATTCCTGTAAACAAAAATACTGCGGGTGGGCACAAATTTTTATCGGCCATAGATTTCTGTTTGCTTCTGTGCGAAAGCTGGGGCCTCGTGATGCTGTACCTGTTGCAGCTTTTGCTCCGCTACCACGTTTCTCATAGAAAAAAAAGGCAGTTGGTTTAAAGAATCCTACCCAAAGTAGCCAAGTAGATGGAACTAAATGTGCCCCCCAGAGGCTAACAACTCACTACTCTGAAAAATATACGAAATATTCTGGCAGAATATGGGTTTTTTACCAGCAAGAAAGTTCTTTGCTCCAGGTTCGCAGGAAACAAGTGCTGCATCCGAGATGTCGCAGGCCGCTTCAATCTCAGCGAGGGCGGCTTCCATAATATGAAGGAGCGGGTGGTCAACTATCTGCTGGCCATCGCCCCAAGTGTTATAAAGTTTCCGGCGGACTTGGACAGCCTTGCTTCAGACTTCGAAGAGGTATGCACATTTCTCTTAGATCAGAGCAGAAAAAAGAGGCCACCTCTCAGAACAGTGCCGTGTTTATTTCTTCCCTTGAAATATGTGATTCCGTAGACGGACTCTTCGAAACGACCGGTTCAATGCACGGCGAATGAAAACACAACTTGTTTCAGCAATGTTAAACACCGACGACCAGTTTGCGCTTCGCCTTCCCCCTCTCCCTCCTTCTAGCCTTTTGCTTCCCCTCGCTCGAAGACTTGGAGAGGAGGGGAAGCGTTGCGGAATCTCGAGTTTGGTCGTCCACCTTTAAGCACTTTCTAGGTAATTCAGTGCCTTATTTCATGCCACATCATATTTGACAAAGAAATCTACTGGGCAGCATTGTGCTGTCACTGCCTATTAGCCCCGAGAAGTTCGCGTGGCGCCCCCTTACGGCGAACCGGGGTGACGTCACGGCGAGGAGAGAATTTTTCCCCGACTCGCCCCGCTCGCCCTGTGGAGGCTGTGACGACGCTAGCTGTCGGCGCGCTCGTTTCTATTTAATTTTTTTTGGCGTGTTTTTCGTAGGAAGTGTAAATTTTTATATGTGGCTTTATTGAGGTATGGCCTGTAGCTGCAGGCGAAACTTCAACCAACATTTTAAGCATGGTTGACAGGGCAGGCAACGCATGAATCACAGCTGGTATATGAAAATAAAGAAATATGGCCACAATTGCAGGAGCATCACTATAGATTTACATCTCACACAATAAATGCTGCTGATGGTCTTAATGAATTGGCAGGTTATGTATACTATTTTTTTGTATCTCTGTTTTTAAACAAGATCGCCGAAGCAGAAAAGCTGCATGCTGCTCGAGCAACATGCTAAATACAGTCTGGGCCATGGGGAGAGAATCACAAGTAAGACAGCCCAAGTGCAGGGGCAAAGTAAAAAAAACAAGGAACATTTATTATATACATTGCTCGCATTTGACCTTTGCTGGATTCGGATAGTATTTCAATGGACTACACGGGTGGTATCTGTGGACTTGTTTATATCAACCCTCAAGTAATGTATAACAAACGTAAGCGAAGGTGTCTAGATCGTTATTAGTCCCTTAAGCCCTAAAATTGAGATTTTACTTAAATCGAATTGTCCTGAAGCTAAAATACCAGAAGTTTTTCGCACGCAGACTGTCACCCTTCACAGGTTCCACATTTTCTGCTACTAGTGCTGCATCTACCACTGGACAGACGTTCGAATGCTTGCTTTTACTCCTGTTTTCCTCTGTTGTCAGAGAGCCCAGCTGTAGGGAGTTTGGAGGCTGAGGAAGCTTTTGGGGACCTGCAGCAGTGTCTCTTTTAATTGGAAATAAATGACAATTCAAACTAAACGGTGTATTTTCCGAATACCCAAGGCTGGAATAAAGAATGTCAGGAAAAAGTATAAAGATTACAAATTACGGTACTATTGCTGTGCATATTTTGGGCAGTTCAATACATATCATACAGGCAACTGGGGGCAATTCGGCCGTTTTTGCTGCTACCATACAAACTAATTTCCAGTAATTATGCATCTTCTAAGAAATATGCCTGCATAGGTGTATAAACTATATAATTATTTCACGAAGAAGCTAGATTTATGTAAGACAACCCTGTTCCACGAGCACTTCAAAGATCATCAGACGCAGGGCCTTTAAAACATCTGCGAACCAGCGCATGCAGAGTGGCAGCGCAGAGTCGGGGTCGCGAGCTAATTTGCCGACCACCCAAAGGCCCATGATATAAATGCCACTTCAAATGCCTTGGAAGCGGGATGTAATATCGTCCTAAATCATGAACATGCAAGGAACAGAATTCCAGCGTCTGAAACACTTGCGGCACCGCTTCACCGACCCCTCGCAAAATTGCCTTCTGTCGTGTGGGGACGGGAAGGTTCATCGGCGGAATCGCCTCCGCCGATAGCTTTCGGGATTTGTAACCCAATTTTAAAGGCAAAAGGGACAAGCAGGCTCATAAAATGTACGGAAGCACGTCTATATCGGCCTAACTCAACGTCTTGTACACCGGGTAAACGAGGCCCAGCTCCTCGAAGAGCTTGCGGCACACAACGCCAAACCAGGAAACCGGTGCTGGGAAGCGAGCCGATGCGAGATCGCGGAGCGGAGTCCTCCTCCTGACGTCACGGAACACCTCACCCAATCAGGGCGCGGCGACCGCAGCGACGCTTGTGCTCGCTCTCGGGGCTAATACAAATAGCCAAAAAAACAATGTCAGGTATAGTTGGGCAAGTTAAGAACACAATATCTGCTCTGCCCGCAGGCATGTTGCCCTTGCTTTGATAAAATAGTGACTTGTTCTCCGTGACATTAACCACTGGCTTTAATGGGGGGAGGAGGAGGAGGGAGGAGGAGGAGGGGGGGAGGGGGGAGGAGGGGGAGGAGGAGGAGGAGGAGGAGGAGGAGAAGGAGGGAGAGGAGAGGAGGGAGGGAGGGAGGGAGGGAGGGAAGCTGGCCTCTGATTGAGTGAGATAATGTGGAAAGGTTACCAAGATGCTGGCACGACTCCGGACCTGCTACCTTCCGTCGTTGAAGTGTACGGCAAGACGCAATTATAATCTCGTCCGACAACCTGTTCATCGTGGTTGTCTGGTACAAAGAGACAGTCATTGCGAGCAATCTCAACGAGCTGAGAAAGATGTGATGTTTCAAAGATTAATAGGAAGTGCATTGATAGTATCACTTTAGATCACATTGTACATACGAAGCGAAGCCGTAACGTCCGAAAATGGACAACTTCGTATACTCGGGGTGCAACTAGCGAGCTGTAACAGCCTGCGAACGTGGATCAGACGACTCGGACAACAATGCAGCCCACTACTACATGCTATACGACGAATGTCTAACAAATACGGGGGTGCGCGACAAAAGGCCTGTCAGACATTAGCCCGGGCAGTCGCATTCGGCAAACTTCTGTATGGATTTCCAATTTACGTCCTTTCGAAGAAACATATGGAGGATGTGGAGCTACCGCATCGTGAGACTCTCCGCACCATCACTGTGCTTCCTAAACATACACGAATAGACCGGCTCATCGAATTAGTGGCTCTACCGCCTATAAGGGCAACATACACTGATGCTCAACAAGCCCTTACAGATAGACTCGAAAACACGGTGCAACGGCGCAGCACTTTAGCGTGGGACCAACTGAGTCACATACCGTAGACAACCGGGCACCCAGTCTGAGTCCCCCATGGGACAGTCCGGTTATTCAAATGAGACAACAGGCAATACCGTCCCGAGAACAAGAGGCCCTTCAAATTCGTATTGCCAATCAGCACCAACAGTTTGAACAAGATCACATGGTCATCTACACAGACACCAGTTTTAATGACGGCAAGGGGGCATGGCCTGGTACTACCACACACGACCGGAACTAAATGGCGCCCATAGCTGTCACCTCCTCTATGGGGACGCCCGGCAGGCTGAACTCGTGGCAATATGGGGAGCCCTTTCCTCAATCCCCGGCCCCCTACCACAACACGACTCCTTAAGAATACTAACGGACGCCAAGGAAGCGCTTGAAGAAATTGAGAAGATTAACACGAATGACGCCACTGCTCAGGCCATAAGGAAACGAGTGCACGACTTAAAAGAAGTGGGCCTTGACCTACGTATTCAGTGGACACCAGCACACACTGGATTGACAGGAGGGAAAGCAGTGGCACATAACACAGCCACGGCAGCCCGAAGGAGTATTGACTCAGTCGCCCCTTACCCTCCTCTCAACCCACCACTTAATCCCTACGCATGGATCACAGACTCATCGAGAACGTCATATCGATGGTACCTCTCCTTTATCAGAACCAAACACCGCAGGGAACGTAAACAATTTCTTACAACAATAAAGCGCCGTTCACACATATGCAACCGAGTAAGACCGAGAGAGACCAGACCGGTTTTTAAGCCTCTTGCGACGTTTTAGGATCGAATGCGCTGCAGCAGAGCTGGTTCCAAGACGTCGTAAGAGGCTTAAAACCGGTCTTGTCTCTCTCGGTCGTACTCGGTTGCAAGAGTGTGAACGGGCCCTAACACCTCCGCCCCAAGTCGATCCGCAACTACGACTCTCGCGCACCCAAGAAGTATTCTTAAACAAAGTATTCGCAGACGCAGCCTTCACACCGCATATCATCAGGAAATGGTACCCCCCAGCCGCGGACACACCAGTTCGCTGCAGTCACTGCGGATCGGAGTGCAGAGCTAATCTCCTGCACCTTATCTGGGACTGCCCACGCTTCTCCACCGGCAGGACAGATATTCAGGATATACCACAGTCGATCATGACACATTACTTGCACACCTCCGAACATACCCCCTAGCCAAAAACACGCTAGCCCAATATGGTAGTAAGAGTGGCCTTGCGAGAGAAGTGTGGGGTGACTCCCAGTACTTGACCGGCAGATTCTCATACCGGCAGCAAGATCGAGAAGCAGAACGACCGCCAAGATGCCTTCTGCACCCCAGAGAGATTGTCAAGCGTGCACAACTCCTCGCAGATACCTTCTATCCCCCTCCTCAAACCCTAATCCCACACCACGGCTTTAGCCATGGTGTTAAAAAGTTTCATTTCTAGTACAGCGGGCCCTTTTAAGCATCACCCCTTGAGCCCCGATGTTCTGGTCATCTCAATAGCCACCTGCGTATGTCAAGCAAGGAGTTTCGGGTATTGTCTACGAGTACACATGTTGCCTCCGCAGGTCAAGGCCCTATTCGGAGGCTTTACACCATCCGTAGGACATGGAAAAAGAGGAGAAAGTTTAGCCATCCCCTTCCCATGTGGTCCAATAAAGAAATAAATAGGAATTTTCAATTTTTTATAGAATTCCCCTTCCCGACCAACGTCTTCAAATTAACGAATGCCAGCTTGCAACACAAGGTGTCGAGAAAGTGCACTGCCCATATAGAAGCATCAAGAATGAACAGTCCGATCATCGCTGGAGCTTCTCTTTCACATTGTTTCTTTAGCATCAGTGCATTTGTGTGAATGGTTGAATGCTTGGATAATTTATAGTGGATGGAAGAGCGAACACATCATCGATGAGCCGCTTGCGCTGATATACTCCATCTCTCAGTAGCTACTGTTTTATGTTCTCTGAAAAAAGTAGGTGCAGTGAATACCACGGTTTCAGTAATATTTTATTATGATAAAGAAATTTAATTGACCAAATCTTGAGTTTCTGGCAGACGCTCTTCTTCAAGTAATGGACACAAGTCAAAGAGGAACTAGGAGCTATGTAGATCGTTTGAAAAAAAAGGTGAAGCTGTTAGAAGACACAGCACACCTTCTTTTGTTGTGAAATATGTGCACCCTTTGTTTCTGTTTTCTGTTTTTTTTTTTCTTTTCAGCGTAAGTGTTGGTTCATAACAACTAGTGCTCTCTTATTTTTCCTGCAAGGTTTCTGGAATCCCCGGCGTCATCGGATGCATCGACGGAACCTACATCAATTTCCGTTGTCCAGACGAGAAGATCCCCGCAACGTATGTGAACCGGCACGAGGCCCTGTCATTAACCTTGTTTTGTTTGTTTTATTGTTTTATTTTGACGCAAAAGTCAAGGAGGTTGGGACAAAAAGGAGAATGAATCACCCGACTAGGTCCCAACCACCCGTACAACACACAGACAACCAGCAGGTCTATTTACAACAAACAATTTGAAGCAAAAAAAAAAAACACTTCTGTACATACTTCACAAGTCACATGGTTAGAAACCACTCAGTTAAGACTGGAGCAGGTAATCTTGTAGACGCACTCTAGAAACAAACACGGATGTAACTTCGTCTGCCAGTTGATAAATGTAATAGTGTCTGTTCAGTACATCTGGAATGCGATAAGACAATTTTTGAAGTCCCATAATTAGTTCTAATTTTAGGCATAGGGATTACTGCTGATGTCTTAAGTTGTAATTTTGTCTCCCTATAGGTAGATATGTGTCATAAAATGTAGCGGAGTTATTACTAATTTGGGAATGAATTGAAATCGCAACTCTCAGGCAGAAAAGATTCTCCAGCTTTAATATTTTATGTTCTATAAAGTAAAGGGCAGTGGAGTCAAACCATGGTACATTGTAAATTATCCCGAACCGCTCGTTTCTGTACTTAATCGGCAATTTGTTCACATTATCTTTTGCTGTTGTGCCCCCATACCAATAAGCAATAATGCAATCTCGAGTGAACCAATGACATGAGCAGAGTTGTTTTTTTAACCAGTGTGGGAGAATATATTTTAACTTGCCAAATTATTCCGATTGATCTAGAAATATCTCGTCTCATTTCGTTCACATGAGCAGTCCAATTCAAATGTTCGTGGGAAGTGAACACCAAGAAATTTAAAGGGAAGATGGGGCACTTCTGCATTTGAGAAAAAACGCTTGAATTGCGTTCATTTGGCCTTTAGAATAACAGATATCAAAATTATATTTCAATGCGACGCGCCGGAGAGCCATAAGAGCAATTTCAAAATAGGGCTGAAGCCCCGCCCCCTAGCCTTGGGCAGCCAAAAGATCCGTCGATGACGTCACGTACAGCGACTTTCTTTCGCGTTTTCTCGCGTTTCACGCCACTTGCGCAGCAAAAGGTTTGGGTATTCGGGTTCACGGGGTAAAAATACACTAGAATTCACTTCTAACTCATTTTTTTCAAGAAGCTCCCCATCTTCCCTTTAAACGCAAATTCTACTCTTTCAATATTTGAAGTTTGAAATAATATCTTAATTGTTCTGGGAACAAGTTTGTTTTTTGCTCTAAAAATTATATATTTTGTTTTTGTTATATTTAATTGTAGCTGATTGGAATCTAACCACAAGTTGGAGTTGGCTTGCAGCCAAGTATTTGCCTCTTTTTCTATCTTATCCAAACATTTACCCGAAAAAAATACATTTAGTGTCGTCTGCATATAAAATTATATCAGGTGTTTGTGGAATATTTGTTATATCATTAATGTAAAGAAGAAAAAGTAACGGCCCAAGAATTGATCCCTGCGGAATTTTCACCATAAGGTGTTATATCTGCTAAAGTGGAACGAGCATCATTAAGAACGGTAAATTCTGGCGAACGTGACGTTAAATAGCTTCAGTATTAAATTTAATGCTATGCCTCTTATTCCATATAGCGGTAATTTCCGGAGTAGAACTTCGTGTTTTGCGAGTCGAGACGCTCTTAAGTCCAAAAATAATCCAAGAGTGAAGCATTGATTTTCGATGTTTTTTAAAGTTTTATTTTTTTATATGTAACGATTGTGCCATTTCAGTTGGATTTACCTTTTTGAAATCCATACTGGTGATTTGTAATAATGTTATGTTTTTGCTCACAGAATTCCATTAAACGTTTGTAAATGACTCGTTCAACTATTTTTGAGAAAACCGGGTTAGTACTTGATATGGGTCTATAGCAGGGTTGGGCAGAGATACTCAAAAATGTATTTGGAAATACAAATACTGGGATACATTAAAATAGTAGCTGAAATACTGATACTGAAATATATCTGTAAAAATGTATCGCGATACGTATCGGAAATACATTTTAAATAGAGGCAAAAAGTATTTGGAAATACAAATACAGAAATACATTTTAGGGAGGGCAGAAATACAAATACAGAAATACTGATACTGCAATACATTTTTCAAATTTGTTTGAGACGCCAACTGAGATGAACCTTGAAGTTTGAAGTGGAAGTTTTTGATCCCGAAATTACTTTCCCGTAGGCTTGGCACTTTGCCTTGAAGGTAGTGGTTTCGGACGGCGCGGAGTCTTCAATGGGCTCAAAGCAACGTTCCATCAAGGACTGACCGCGGTCCCATCCCTGACATCCTGTCTGTCTGACGAGGGATGCGAAAAGACTTCGACCTCTAAATAAATTCGATGTCATCCTAAATTCCATCAAAACGTCACAACGCCCCTGTCCAATAAGGATGCCCCTGTTAACATTGATCACATGACATCACGGTGGAATGAACTGGTATTCTTTATCTGTAGGTGTGGCCTTGAACATGAAACTACCACGCTGCTGTATGAAAGGACAATACGTACCTTCGTTGTAGGTTACCTCGTTAAAGGTCGTGCAGGCAGTGTCATTTGGAATTTTCGAGAATAGTGGACCACCTGAAGCATCCTGGAACACATGTCTTATCGTCTGTTACGGTTGAAAAAACGATACGGTGGCATCCCTGTTGTGAAGGTTCTTTCTGCCGACCCTCCGCCACCGACGCATGGATTGCAGTCCTCAAGTCTCGTCTAGCATCATCCAAACAGAGACCTCGTGGATTGCGACCTGCTATTGCCGGCAAGTGTACGAATTCTGGGTCGGCACCGCGAGGCCAGGTCTGGCCTCCTTCCTGGGTTTCGGACCACCAGAGCAGCGGGTCACGTTCACGTCGGCTAATGACGTACCCTAGAGCCGTGCAATATTACGGGCGAAGCCGTAGACGCATTCGAATATGTGTTGAACTTCACCGCGTGAGTCATCCTACTATTTCAAGCCAACCACCGCCAGGCTCGTGCTGCAATGGACTGTGACTCAGTTTTGCCGGCTGCGTGTACTGTGTACGCTAAGGCAAGAGAGACGGTTAGCAGCGGGCATTGGATGCCAGGAAACAATGACTCAAGAAATCCCTACCTAAGGACCTGCGGAAGAAGATGCTCTGACTCTACTCCTGGCACGCCACCTGGTTCGAGTCCCCAACTACGCAAAACTTCAGAGAGGAGAGGACGCATAGAAAAATTGTTTGGAGAATCGAAAGAAACCTTGGTCAGCATAGTAACAATGCCCCAGAATCACCATGAACCTGAT
>JAZHYW010046462.1:0-10187 GCA_037355805.1 Ixodes ricinus
AAAACCCTAACATTAGTTTTGTCTTATTTAGTGCAACGAAAAAGAAAAAAATTCGGTGTGTCACATGCTATGAACTAGTGAACTAATTACCTTTATTTTTCCTATGCATTCTCGGAAATATTACATTATGGCAGACACATTTTAGAATTTCTACTGCAACATTAATTTTCATGAATAGACATGCCTCCAAGAGCAACAAGAGCTGATCAGTCAGCTGGACAATCAAGAAGTTGACATCACGGCTAATGGACAGTTTGATTCTCCCGAGTTTCTGCAAAGTACCTCACATTCTTGGATCACGTCCAGCAGATCAACAAGATTCTCCACTCTGTGCAGGTCCAGCTAGGACAGGTTATTGTTCATGTAGTAAAACAATCGCAGTCGTTTCATGATTCTTTATGTACGCTTTTATAAATCATTATAATTTGCTGATTGTACTGTCGTGCACAAGTGATTTGAGTCACACTTCTGTTCTTAGCAGCGAGCAATGGCGAGTGTCAACATGGAAAAGGAAGGCCTCATCAAGCAGCTGGAATTTTTCAAGGAGAAATGTATGTTCATATTCTGTTCGACATTCATAGTGCTTCCATACTGTTCAACATTGTATACTCAATAATTATTCTGTACAACGAAATTCTATGGCACAGGTATCCACATCAGATCCTTGGGGACTAACTGCTGCCCACTATTTCACCACTACTTGCCACAACTTCGAGCACGGAATTTCCCACTACTTCGACATTTGGCACATCTCCAAAAGTAAGCAATTGTCAAAGCCTATTTATGTAGGTGACATTTTCTAGTGAAGCTGTTGACAGATTCCATGAAATTGCTTTTTAATACTTAGGTGTCAAGAAAAAGATAGTGGCAGCAAGCAAACGAGCCGGCTGACTAGAACTTCAAATATGGATGCAGACAACCACCAACCACCTCTACTATTCGGCCAAGGCTGGGGTGGGCAACAGGAAACTGACCGCCGACGCGTGGCTCAGCCTCCAGAATCCTGCCATCAACAAACACACGGGCCATGGCGGGAGCTATCCCAGGTGTCTACACAACGAGATACCAGAGAGCACAAGAGAGTGGATGGATCCCAGCAGTTTTTTGTTCTCCCAACTGAGGGTGCTCATTCTAAACCATGTCCTATCTGCAGACTCCCAGGCTTATGACCACCTCAAAAAGTCACCGGGGACAAGCGGCTCCTGAAGGACGTTGGCCAGATGTCTCCCCTTGAGGCATTACAGTGTCCATCAATTTTGTCCCGAAGTCCCAAGCATTTCCTATGGCTGGCATGCTTGCAAGGTAATATCAATATTTGTTTACAGATATGTTCCATTATTTAAGTACATTACTGATCAGTTCATCGATTAAACCTAAAAACCTGAAATACATTTTGTCTGGTAATCAGGTGCAGTGATGTCTCGTTAATATGCACACATTTGTACCCCAAAAGCGTTCATGATGCGAGCTCTCCATAGTAACGACACTTAAATGCATGTAATTGCCTAATTCATCCCAAAAAATGCCATTTTATAGCAGGGTACCCCATGGCGGGTAGCAGTGGTTTTGCTGCCTGCCCGTCGAGCAGACCGCCCTTCCCTACAATGTATCATCCACCTCAATATTGTATTAACGGTGGATGAGATGTCACCAATCTAGCAAATATACAATGTCCCTGATCGTCATATTAGTCAGATGCCCACGGCATAAGGCATAAATACATATCTGCAAAAAAATCATTGTTGCATTGGTGAAAGTTCAAAAGTTGTTACACTACATCAACTGCCCCCCCCCTTTGAAAAATTGTCAGATGGCCACATCTCCAACATTTCTGGGAGAACCTTGGTACCCAATGTAAGGGGGTCCAAATTTACAAAACATTAGTGCATCCGAGTTACCAAAGAGTAGATAAGAAGGGCACACTTACAAAATTGTTCGGTATTGGTCCATTAAAAATTTAAGGTTTTGCAGTAGTGCGACATATATACGTTCATATTTTTTTTCTCTCAAGAACCTTCACTTTGCCAATTTAGCACAAGGGCTACTATGTCTTGTTCAATTTGTTAGAAGCACTGCAAACTACCCTCCGCTTGCACATATATCGCTATCATAATGTGCATGTTCAGGCTTATATATATAGTTTTGCCACAAATACAAATATCTAAAGGGGACTTCTACCAGGGTGCAATTTATATACAGACATTTTTGCGAAATCATTCAGTTATAGGCGTGTGTTATTTATTGGCCAAAATATATAGTACTTAGTGGTGGCACATTTCATCTTCAATCAAATATCACAACCTGCAGGACACAGCTTGCAATCTTGCATTACAACTGAAAACTCTGACTACTGCAAAGCTGCCACGCAACAGGGCAATCCACATTTCACTGTGAACACATTGAAGGCATCGGAAGGAACACACCACAGCACGTGGAAAAGAAAAACGAATCCTATGCATGGTAAGTGGTGGCTCCAAATCCAGGCTAAAGCCTTGCACAGTCCAAATTGGAAAGTTATCATGCACGTGCTTCAATTTCAGAGTATGTTGGAAAGCTAATCCAGGAGGTGATGGCCAGCAACAAGCAGTGCACATCCCTCGATGAGGTGGCAATGACCAACAAACATCTTTCCGTCGCCTCATGAAATCTGCCTTCACAAGGCCTCTGTACAAGGAACTTGTGGGAGGCAAGGAGGTCCCGGTTCGGCCAGGTTACATCTTGAGGGACCCGCACAATCCCTCCTGTTACCCGTAGCAGTCAATTGTAAGTGTTCAAGGCCCTCACCTGTCGAGGTGAAGCTAAGCTCGTGGCTGAGACAACAGGTTTCGTTTTGTAGGACACCTGCCTCTGCTCTAGCGGACACGTGCAGTTAGGGGGCACTGTGAACACATCGAAGGCACAGAAGAAATCACGCCACAGCACGTGAAGAACTATGAATCCTACGTATGGTAAGAGTAGCTCCAAATCAAGGCTAAAGCCTTGCACAGTGCATATGGAAAATTATCATGCACGTGCTTCAATTTCAGAGTATGTTGGAAAGTTAATCCAGGAGGTGATGGCCAGCAACAAGCAGTGCACATTCCTCAATAAGGTGGCAATGACCAACAAGCACATCTTTTGACGAGGGCCTTCTAAAAGGGAACTTGAAGGAGGTCCCGGTTCATGCCAGGATCCAAGTAAGTACGGGTGGCAGCTAACATGCAACTTTGAACACCGAAATTAAACAAGTCTTGCAGTATGCCAAAATGCCAGACCGTGTCACAAGCCTTCTCTAAATCAAAGAAAACAGAAGACATTGCTGTGGTTGACAAACGCCTCCCACACAGCAGTCTCAAAAGGATTAAGATGAAAGAAGGTGGACCGAGCTGAATGAAAACCACACTGAGCTGCTTGTATCCGGTCCTTCCGAAACACCTGAAAATACTTTAATATGTTAGTGAGGCTCGCTTATAGATGTGTTTCCTGCAAGCAAAATGCTATAGGGCCATGATCATCTAGTAGCTGGCTCTAATCGTCATAGTTAGGGGTAAAGGCTCTCTCACAGTTCCCTTGAAAAAAAACAAAAAAACATGGGTATTCGGGTTTTTTAAAGAAGTCAGATCGATATATATATATATGCGGTTCTATTTGGATCGGTAATAAGGTGTAGTCGTACTTTTTATTTTTTTGCTTCAAATTTTTATATTTTGTGGCGGCATGCTCCAAGAAGAACAATCCTTTTTATTTTAATGTCCTGACATGGATAGTTTCGAGAAGAAAATCTCAAAGAAGCTGGAAAAAACGACAGGGTTTTGACGATTGCCGTGGGTGGCGTTTTTGAATCACTCTCAACCTCAAAGTATTCAAAAGAGAGCGTCTACCGTAAAGTTCTGAGAAACGCCTCCGATTTCCGTCGGAGGTCACGCAATGTCCGACAGGAATCACATCAACCGCGTAATTTGATGTAACCGGCACGCCTGACAAGCGAGTTTATAGCGGGTTCCTCGGGTTTTTGTCCGCTGATCTGCGCATGCGATCTCGGCTTCGGTAATATGCGAGTTGTTCACACATGTATGTTGCACTGCGAGATGCGAATGTGCTGCGTCCTGCAATCTGCAGTATCCGTTCCCGTGACATGAAGTTTTTAGCGGATTCCCACGCTTGTGTCCGCGATCTGCGTGTGCGAGTTCCAATCCACGCGAAGTTGGTCCCGCGTGTATATTGCATTGTGAAATACGATTCTGCTGCGTCCGCAATTTGCGGTATCCATTCCCGTGAGATGCGAGTTCTCGGCGGATTTCCGCGGGTCCTTTGCGCCGTTAAATGCGACTCCGCTGCGTCCGCAAGCTGCGGTATCCTTTCCCGTGACAGAGGAGTTTGTAGCGAATTCCCGCGTGTTTATCGCATGCGTGAAACGCGGATCTGCTGTATCAGTTCCCGCGTCATGTGGTTTGTATCGTTTTTTTATAAAGTTTTGCCGTCCCCAAAATTAGCCCACCCCATGTTTTTCACCATTTATCTCTTCATTTTGGGTGGGCTGTTCTTTCGGAACTTTACGGTATATGTTTTTAGCGTGATATATATGCAAGTAGGTGAAACGACATTATGACTACTATTTATTATTCGTCGCTCTAATCTTTGTAAAGATCCCCAAACATGCCTCCGCGAACAACTGTGACCAAAATCGCAGATTTCGTTTTGAGTCTACTATGTTTAGTATTGCTTTTAATATAATACCACGTAGAACCTTTCATTGCCTTCCAAATTAAGCAAGGTTTGTGCCTTTATCATGTACGAGCACTGAGAAATAAATTATGAAACAGAGGTTTTCACTTTTTGTTCAATTTCAGCACGCTGTAAAAAAAGAAAGTTTTATCTTTTTTTTTTTCTTGCGTCGCATGCTCTTCACACCTCTTCTTTTACCCAGATTACATTCTGTTAGAGGTATATGCACTGGCTTTGAGTTTTAAGCCCCTAAATATGCTAAAAAAGAGCAAATGCCGATGGGGGTTTTGACGTATTTTCGTGTGTGGACTTTTTGAACCACTCTCAATCTCAAAGTATTCAAAAAAGAGCTTGTATATTTTTTATTGTTATATATATGCAAGTCGGTACAACAACATTCCAGCTACTATTTATTATTCGTCGATCCAATCTTTGTAAAAATCCCCGGACATGCCTCCGCAAACAACTGTGACTTAAAACTGAGGATTTTTTTTTTAGTCGACTATGTTTAGTTTTATTTTTAAAATAATACCACGTGTAGAACCTTTGATTGCCTCCCACATTATGCAAAGTTTGTGTCTTAATCACGTACGAGTACTGAGAAATAAATTATGAAACAGAAGGTTTGCACTTTCACATACTTTCTTTAGCCAGCAAGCATTACATTAGAGGTATATGCACGAGTTTTGAGTTTTAAGCCTCCATATATGCTAAAAAAGAGCAAATGCTGATGGTGGTTTATGGGTTATAGCTATATATTTTATTCTTTATTATAATAATCTAAGGGATGTTTAATACAACATTCATATAAAAGACATTGATGTCAAGTTAGGCGTACAATGTCGCGCTCTGCAATTCCAAAACGCTTCAAAACACCATAAAATCTCGCAACTTCAAAGTATAATATCGTGAGCATTAGAGTAAAAATACACTTCCTACTAGAAACCTATATTTTTAAAAATGCAAAATTTTATATTTTTTAATGCAAAATTCTATGTTAATAACAGAACAGAATCATTTTTTAGTATATTTAAAGCTTAAAACCTCAAAATCAGTGCATATACCTCTAACGGAACGATCTTCTGCAAAAAGAAAGTAAAAAAATGCAACAACAAAAAAGAAATTTTAAATGTTATTTTTTACAGCGTACAAAAGCAGAACGGCTTAAAAGTGAAAAATCTTTCTTTGTTTCATAAATTTACTTTCTAGTACTGCACACGACAAAGGCACAAACATTGCCTAATGTAGCTGCAATGAAAGGTTCTACATGCGGTATTAATTTAAAGTAATGCTAAAAACATAGTCGTACCAAAACTGCCGCTGCTCGTCGCGGAGTTGTGTACAAACATTCCACTCTGTGTGTGCGGCAACGTACATTGCTGGTGGACGTGGCAGTGATTGCCTGAAACAACAGACTGAGAAACGCTCTTGGTTTCCCAGAGCCACAGTGGAGGATATCGTCTAATCTATTGTATGAAGTGCCATCAGACTCGCCCTTCTACAACACTACTATTACAGTGGCTATGTATGGCGGGTATGTCTTTGGAGCCAAAACTTCCTAAAATCCGCATTCTTTTGAAAACGCAAGTAGCGGTTGTTGTTCTTCTGAATCTACCAGGGCTTCTACTGTCGGATGAATATTTGAGCTATAAATCAATTTATTATCTCTATGCGGGCTGAATATGCATTGTAGCTGACTCTAAAACATGTGTTCTACATAAACACAATTTTTGGACTCGTTGAAAATTTGCAGAAAAGGATATCTAGCATCTCCAGCTAGATGGGAACAGCAACCTTTCTTGAAATGTGCTGCTGTAACGTGAAGCATACAATGTTGTAGAGCAGATTTTTTAATATAAGTCTAGAAAATTGTTATTTGATCCTTTGTTTTATTATTTGTTAGCCATGCATTGAGCACTGAACTTCAATATGTTGTGAAATCACTAATAATTGGTTTATCTTGAAAAGTACTTCCTAACATTGCATTCTTTACACTTCATAGTATCTGGGGCTACATGTGTTAAAAAGGATATTTTGTTGAGCATCTTTTTCTCCATATCATTCCTCCAAACGGTTGCAGGCGTTTCAATTATCTTCAGGTAAATTCTACTCGACTGAGTGAAATTACCAGATATATGTATATCGTGCATCGAAAGCTGAACAAGCGTAGCAGTTTCATTGAGTTTGGTCATAAAATAAGAAAAAAGCTCCACAGTCCAGTGTTCCCCCTTAAAGGGGGTAGGTAGGGTTACTCGCAGAGTTCTCCACCACGCATCTGAACGGCCAGCTTCCTTGAAGACGGTGTAGGTGTGCGTCGATCCGCGAGTTCGCCGCAGTTGCCACACTCGGGCCGCAGACAGAGGCACCCTAACACGCCTATAACTAATATAAATACCTCAGAAACAATTATCTGCTTCCAGTGAACTTCCCACGTACATAAGCAATCTGTTCGTTCAGGTGAATATGTGTCGTGAAACTCAGTAGACGAGCAGTGCCGTCAATCCATGCTAATCGGGCCGGAACGGCCGGAGCTGGCCGGAGCTGTTGGTCGGAGCGGCCTAGCTTGTTGCAGCTGTTAGCCAGAATCTGACGATGCTCGTAGGCGCCAGCGCCACTCCGCGGCCGCCGTTCCGCCGCGCCAGCCGCTTCTCGTCGTTTCCTCGCTGCGAAGGGCTACCCTTTGCTCACTGTACTACTATTTTAGGCAGGCACAAAGGCAAGTCAACTTGTGAAGTGATGGAGGCCTATCACATCAACCGCAGTGGAAGTGACTGGGAGCCACTGTCATTGATGGCTCAGTACCTGATGGTCATCAGGTACTGAGCCATCAGCTCCAAGACATAAGCCCTAAGACACTAACGTCTTCTATAAAAAGATGTTGGCCTATGGCCACATCAAGGAGGCATCTTACATGCCTGGGGCCTACCTATTGGGCAGTGTAAAGCCTGGACTTGACTTTTTCTCAGGCTGAGGTCACTGTCCTACAGAAACCTCTTGGTTTCACCCATTACCAGTGACCATACTGGACCCTTTGTTGCCCATCATTATCAAGCGCAACATCCAGTTTTTACGCACTTAACTTTCCGCATCAGTATCACCCCCTGCGTGCACCGCTAGGCTGCTCATCTATCGCGGAGACTGGGCGTGCCACCCAAGACGGGGCAAGCTAACACCCTGACGCCTAAGCATACAGAACATGCACTTTTTAGAGATTCACTTTACAAGAAAAATAATAAAAACTAAAGCTAGGAATGGTTCGGTATTAATTCTCACATTAATTGAAAAATACTAACTTGACATATCATCTAATTAGGCCCAGTTGAAGCTTTGGTGGAGAACAGGTTTACTGAAATTGGTTTCGTCTACTAGGCTGGGAGAGGTATGCAGCCACGTTGCAGCCATGCTGCTTCACGTTCAAGCAGCTGTCCGAATTGGTGGCACAGCCGTGCTAAGTACATACATACTCTGCTAGTGGAGTTCAGCATCAAGCTCAGGGAAGGTAAGCGTCTCAAAATCATTCTTATGTGTTGTGCTAAGGTATACAATATTTTTTCCCACTTATAAAAACCTGGCAAAGTTGCCATACATTATATTTTGCACGTAAACAAGTTTCTAATGTGCCAAAAACTTTGCATACTTATGCAGGTGCAAGCATCCATGATTGCAGATATCAACTTCTCAAAACCAAGGAAGGACCACTGTGGCAAAGTACCAGAACCATCAGATAGATAAAACATGCCATCATCATCAGCACCACAAGCCAAGGGCAACTTCTCTCAGTTTCTGCAGTCAGTGAAGGTAAGCTGTCGCTTGCAATGGGGGATTTGCCCATCATTAGTACATGTCGGGGTCATGACTGGGATCACTGCGCCAGGTCAGTGGGTATGGGGTTTAGGCTCATAGCATACGTCTTATTTTATCCATGCAATGCCCAAGACTCAAATTTGTCTGTATGTTGAACAGTTTATCGACACTTACGGTTATATGTCATCCATCAGCCAGAGTGTTTGCTAGGAAATGATATGCCTCATCACTCCTGCATTGCCTTTTTAATTATGGTGGCACCAGTGATATTATGTGTTCAGAATGTAAGCATACAGAAAAAATGTAAGTGCATACACTACATAACACTGAGAAATTTAGGATGCTTTTGTGCTTCTATGGTTCTCGCGAATGCGTCTTCGCATGGTTGCAGTCTTGCTTGCATCTGGCTCCCGCCCAGATTTTAACTGGTTTCGTGAGTTTGTTGTGTAGTTTAAATTCTTTCTGTTTGGTTATGGTTTTCTTGACCGGCACAAAACAAACAAAGGTTCTGGTGCGGTTATATGAGATAAACACTATATTTCCAATCAACTGCAAATTTTATGACACAGAATTTAACTTTGTTTATATAAATCAGTCTATATGTCAGTTAGTCGACCTGCCACTAGTTGGTGCGCCTCTCCGAGCGCCGGAGCTGACCTTAACTATTGCTCGTGATCCGTTATTGTCGCCCTCAGTTCACCTCAAGACTTCGGTTCCCACTTGCGTGATGACGAGCGCAATGGGACACGTAAAAACGTCCAGCAAGGAAGATCTGTTCTATAGTAGGCTGTGAAAACTGGCATGGCGATATTCAGGCCTGATTTGCGCTGTGCGCAACGAACATGCCCAGCTCTCGCTAGAATTTCCATGCTTAGTGCCACTGTCGATGCACTGATTCTCAAATGGAAAGAAAACGAAGAACGGCGCTATCATTCGGTGGCTAACCTGCAAAGGAAAACTTCAATAGCCTAAAAATTTGATGGTAAGTGCCGCTACTTAAGGCACGGCAGCTGCTTGAAAAATTTGCAAATGGACCTGTGGTTTCTCTCGATTTTTAGAAGAGCGAGCAATCGTAGGACGTAAAACATTCACTCAAGTAGGAAGCACAAACATTCATTCCAGCATCCTAGAAATTTTCAAGGTAGGTTAAGCCCATCGATAAAATGCTACAACCGGAGATTGCAGGTTTGCACAGAATGTTGAAATGTGTAGCAGACATTGCTCATCTGCTTTGCTCGAACACTCTGTCTCCTCTCGCATCTCATTTGAACAGCAAAGACCAGCTTTGTAATGTGAGCAAGCAAAACAAACTTTCATGTGAAACTGATTAGCTAATATTTTCTATCTTCGATATCCACCACAGCAAGGAGTCTGAAGGGGCATTGAATGTAATTCATGCAGGTTGCAGCTTTTAATCCTGTGTTTTCATTTGGGATTTCAAGCAGCTGGGACCCACCCAGAATTATCTCAAGACGTGGTCGGACAGGTGAACTTGTATTTGCTATTTTGGCGGTAGAAAAACGCTACCATTATACAGGCCATTAACCATTTATATTTTTGCAACTACTGTGTCACCAAAAAATTCTGTGTGTATAAGTCATTTTTTAAAAAGGTTCTGCTCAATCCATTCGACGCAGCCACAACCTCTGTGTGCTAACATAAATTGAACAAAGTTACAG
>JAZHYW010046469.1:0-31289 GCA_037355805.1 Ixodes ricinus
GGTGATCATGGATTTGAGTTCGGCCACGATTCTCGAGACGAGGACTGTCAGGTCACGCACTGATTTCGGCCTGGACCGCTGAACGATGCTTTTCATTCAGTTGTGTTGGGGACGGCGATGGTGGTGTCCACAAAAGTCGGCGACCGCGCTTGATGTTCTTCCGCATGGACGACACCGAGTCATCGGTATCGACGGATGTAGACGTTGTCCTTAAAGAGGGCAGGGCGGAAACTCATCTGCACCTCCGAAAGGTGGCTGTGATTATTGAATGTGTGATAGTTCTGAGACAGTACTAGTATTGCCCCGTGGGATTTGGTGTTTGTCAGATGCTTCCTCCTTGTGGATTAGCCGCGGTAGACTTAAGTTTACTCCTTGCCAGATTCTAGCCGTGGTGCGCTTTGGCGTATCAGTCATGCCTCGCTCTTTCGGCGACAGGATTGCATTGGGGGTGATGTTGTCGGAGTTTCTGGCCGTCCGCGTTCAGGGGTCTTCAATTTGTTCTTCAGATTTTGGTTTGCCTGATGGCGAGCGGGGCAGCGGGCTATATGTAGCGAGGTGCGTGCCCTTGCAGTTCTTGCAGGCGGTGTTGTCGGCGGGGCAGACTCACTTTCGTGCTACGTGTCTTCGCATTTCTCGCAGCGGCTCGGTGGAGGTTCGGGCAGATGTTGTATTTGTGTCCGAGGTTATGACATTTGGTGCAAACCACCACTGCGGGTTTGTACTGAACATCCTCGTTGTAGAGTACCTGCTTGGGAAGCGCGGTTCCGTCAAAAAGTGGACAAGCACTGTGCTTTTTTCCAACGGGCGCGCCGATAGCACTCGTTGAGTAGGACAGGAGAATAGCTTCAGCAGTTCGGCCGGAGCTTGTTTTTCAATGCCGTGGATGACTCGATACTGAATGTTGCTACGAGCCGGGGCGACGCTTGCATTTTCATCGAAGTGTCATGGTAATGGAAGCTTCGAACTTGAGTAGGTAATCACCCAGATGCGTGCTCGCCGGCGTCGACTGCGATGGTGTTTGTTCTGCCAGGACTCTGTACCGCGGTAGCCTGACGGGACGTGATGGAGTTTGCTGGCGGTCGGATGACGTCTACGATGGTTTTCTAAGATAGACCGACGATGCGGAGTACTTTTGTCAGTCGAAAAATGACCGGGTGTTTGATTTCTGGGCTTGTGCTGAAGGTCGTAGTTCAGCCATTGAGGCGCTTGCAATGTGTGACTGTATTCCACGCTCTGCCGGTAGAGGGGGTGGCAGGAGAAGTTAAGTTTAAGGTGTGACTGGGAGCCAATGACATCTGTGTTGTGGGAAGCCAAAAAATATGGTTTCGAAGGTGTGTTAGGCTTTGCTGCCCCCAGCTGGGCGAAACCTGTGCGGCAGCTTTCTGTTCCCAGGCGGTGTGAATTTCTTGAGAAAGTAGGAAGGTGTTACCAATCGCTCACCGAAAATGGTCTGAGGGGGCCATGCGGTGTCTTGCGGGCCATCGGCGTAGTCGAGTAACCGAGAAGAGTTTACAAGTTGAGCTTGCCTCGCCGGTGGGTAAGCTGAATGGAGGCGGTGGCATGGAAGAGTGCGGATCGCTTGTATCTCAAATAATACCGTTGTCTGGGGTAAAGTTTGGGCCCGGCCGATGCCAGTAGTTCTCGCGAAAATTTTGTGCAGTTTTCGGGGTTTCAGTTTCAGAAAGACCACCAAATATTAGCGTGAAATCGAGAAGCGACGTGGATCGGGTCACTCCGCGACGTTCTATATTCGAACACCCCAGTGCGGTGGTTGTTATGGCCCGATGGTGACGCTTCAGTTTTGACAATTAACTTTTGCTAGTGTTTATAGCCGACACCTCCCGAGTCTAGTTCTGTAGCTATTGTCAAAACAGGTAATAGCTAGATTCTATTAAAATTACCTCACTCGGCGCCACCTTTTTTCCTGAAGTTCGGTTTGTTCTGGCACGCGATACCAAAACGTTCTGGCATTTTCGCTAAGAGCGATTCCGGATGGAAAATACTGAGTCACGATTAATCGACACCTCCTACATATCAAGGCCAAAGTGCTGGGTTCTTTAAGTCGCCTGCCGGAGGCCGGAAAGGATTGAACACGAGAGCCGTGTTCTGCTGCGGCTCGCGCTCAATGAGTGAGAACACGAGTCAGCCAAATGCCGACGCAGCAGTCGTGTCCAATTTTTGCTTCGCGCTGGCTTCCAGTAGGCCGTGTGAAGAGTCCTCCATTACGGTGCCTGAAACGCGTCTCCGACTGGCGTGTTTACCGCGTCCAAAAAAAAACTTGTCCTTCGATTTTTGCCCGATGACGTCATACGAGTGTCATGCAGTCGCAGGCCGTGATCCTGGAGGTGTCACAGCAGCGGTGGTCAATGTGGCAGACGCTAATTCCGCTGTAAGTTGCTCCTCAGCTCGGGGAGTCCATGGAAGATTCGGCAGTCAGGAGTTGGGACGCTGCGACGACGGCGAACCGCTCGCGTTGACTCGTGCTTTTTGCCAGACATTCTACGACCAACCGCCAGGTTCGCGACATCCGACCGCATGACACTCCGGCTTCTGTGGCGTCACTTGTTGTCACTTCGGAACCACGTTCTATGTACCAGCGGGATAGGAAGCTACACACACCACCCTGATACGCGCTCCAGACACAATAACAGCTCTACGACCTCGGTAGTAGGTGTTGGTGGATTTCCCTGGAGGTCTAATTTTGGTATCCGTGAGAGCCAGAGCGAAATCTAAGCTGGCTCCCACAAAGCGAGATAAAAACTCGTTAGCTGACGATTTGTCAGCCAACGAGCAGGCGAAGAAGGCACACGTATATAAAAAAGCGTGCACACGTCATCTTTTAACAAAAATAACGAAATGCGGACCACCTGTTAGGAATTCAGGCCCGCTGGCGAAGTGATCGTACAAACGGTTAAATTGTGAACGTCTGCTATTTCACGAAGGAAGCAATCAACAACCCAAGCTACCTTTCCAAGGGTCGTTGTTGTGCTTCCGTACACGTACTGGAATCCACTTGCGAAACAAAACGAAAGCACACCGGTACAAGCACCTCAGGCCGCGGTAAGCGAGTCTCAACAATCATCCATTTGCAAGTGAAAAGACTCGATTGTCAATAGTAAACTCGCGACCTTATTAATTTGTTTGTATTGAGCGATATCATTTGTTTATAAAAGGGCTCATAGCCTCATACGCTAAGCCCAATTAGCGGCCGAGTAAAAAATAGGATGTGAGCAGGAAAAGCTAAGCACTTGAAACGCTCTACTCATATCCCATATTGTTCGCACTTTTTCACTTTTGCAATTTGCTGTTGTTTTACCTTTTTTTTACAGCAATTAGTTGCTGGCGTGTCTTGCAGAAGCATGCAACCATGTATTTTTAGTTTAGATATTAGCTTTGAGCAATGTTTATATAATTTTAAGCTGCATGCTAGTGGCGTCTATAATTGTTAGCGGAGTTTTCTGAATAAAAGGGGCTTGTTACAAATTATACTTGCTATCATTTGCTATTTTACTTTCCATACCTATGTCTGCTATAATGTCTAGCATTAAATAATCAACATCGTCCTGAACTATCTTCATTAACTTATTGAGGAACCATACGCAACGAGCTGCTACGACGGTGAATGCTTGGGGTTTGTGTGACGTTCCTATGAAGGGGCACAAAATGTAAGGATTTTTACTAGAATAGCGACTTTTAAGGTACTACATTATGATATTTCATCTTTCGCCATAGTATGTTGCCGCGCGCAGGACCGAACAAGCAACGCTCGGTCACGGGCTTCTCGAAGATTCGCGTTAATTCTTACTCAGGACGTACCTTTTATCATTTCGTCCTCCCTTCTTGTTCTCGAAAGTACTTGTTCATTCTCACCCCGAACGCTTGATGCACGAACGTTCTGGGCCGAATTTTCGTGATGCCGACGCACAGTAGACAAGGAGCTACCCGTAACCTTGTCGAGTCAGTCTCGCTCTCGCTTCCTGTTACGCCGCCAAATCGCCGCCCGATTTTCTGCTGTCTCAACGCTCGTTCTTATTTTTTTGGCACTAGTTCGCCGATTAAACATTTCCTTTCAGTTCATTATTTATCGTCTCTTCGCCTTACCCCGCGGCCATATAGTGGCCTCGTTAAACTCAAAATCATCATAAAACCTATAAAAGTAAATCGTCTTTGTTTCAGTGTGTTCACGTCTGCAGCAAAAAAAATTAGAAAAAAGAACGCGCCTTCTGATTTTCGCTTACCAGCGAAACGAGTAATCATACGAAACAGATTACTCCATGGGAACTCGTTCGGTGCCGATCTTCTGATTCGTGACCAGAACAAGCTGCCAGGCGCTTTGTCGCCGATTTCTGCAGTCTATGAGTATCCAATTAAACAACGCCCCAAAGTAACGACACTTCAGCCGCTGTATGGATAGATGCCAAAGTTGCACCCTTTATAACGGGTGGTAGCTTGCACCACCTAGCCTAGAGGCTAAAAGCCCAAAGTATGGTTGCTCCTCCCGCCCTTCTAAGCCAATCTGCTTCCCCTCTGAACATTTTGTAACATATCGACCAGGATGGATGAACTTTGGTGCTTAAGATCATCGTTTCTAGAGACACGAAGCTTCTTCTGAAATCGCAGGAAACGCTTTCCGCCCTCCATAATTGTTAAAACGGCTCGAGAAAGGAAAAACGATATCGCCAGAGCTTTCTAACACAGAATAATAACGCTCGGAAAGTCGTTTTTCTTTTGCAGCAAAGCAAAAAGATGGCGGCGACTGTAAGGCAGGATGTACTATGAAGAGCCGTTATTATAAGCGTAGCTTATTTTGTAGTTAAAGTGTGTGGAGCTCAGCTACGAACAGGGCTACCGGCAGAGTAAACAGCGATTATTTCAACCGCAGTGGAGGCCTCAAATCCGGAGACATGGAGTCTAGTAGCGCGATACCATATCTCCGCGGCATTGTAGGCGACGTTTAGGCTTCATTACCGAAAATACTGAACCCTATAGTACTCCTAAGATTCGGCCACACGTCTTGCTGTTATCCGCGGCAGGTCTTGCGAGTCGAGGTAGAGTGGAGACACAGATGTTCTGTGCGGTACATCTTCAGGATCCCCTCTGGTCTCCAATGGCGTGGAACTACGAAGCTTCTGCTGTGCGGACGATCACGTTCCAGCGGTCGCCATCGGGCCAGCACAGAAGCCCATCACGGCTGGGCTTCGACCTGCACGTGGACGAAGGGCAAGGGTTCTTCGTGTCCCACGTGGACACTGCCTCCTCGGCTTTCCTGGCGGGACTGCGCCCCGGAGACCGAATACTGGCGGCCAACCACGTGTCTTTCCGTGACGTCGACCTGGCTTCGGCTTTGCAGGTTGGTGCTGCGAGACTGCGCTCCGGAGATGCGCCGAGAAAATTGGCAGTCTTTGTCCATTGGTACCGGTGGAATGAGTGGCTCCCAGGGTATGCTGCACCTGATCACCCTTCGCGCTCGACTTCTGAGGAATAAGCTTGATTGCGTGATCATTTTGCCTAACTATGATTTTGCGACTGTGCGAAGCACGCGTAGCGTGAACAGCACAACCTAGAAGAGAAGGCTCGCGCATGACGTCATGTTTAGTTGGTCTCCGGCCAACGTCCCATGCGGCAATCACGTTAAAGCTCGGCGAGAGTTGCCGCAAAGCGGCAGACGCCTTCCGTCTTGGCGAAGCCGCGTGCTAGCGTCGCACTCGTTGTGAGACGCTGCAAGAGCGCTAGCGGCAATGCTGACGAGCAATGCGGTTCCGGTGGGGATCCAGCTGATACGCACAGCTATGCAGTTCTGCAGTGACGAGCTTCGCGGACTGAGCAACGTTGTAGCCGCTTTTGAGAGAAAGTGAATCGAGGCCTTCGTCTTGCTAGGGTGGTATTGGCAAGGTACAATAGAAGGTAGCCGAGCTGGGATTAACCTGCCAGAATACTTGTTCCTCCAAGCCAACTGGAAGGTGTTAGTATCAGTATTAGTATTATTTATTTCGGATCAGGAGAGCCGCGGCACCGCAGTAGAAAGGCAATAACTAGCCCCTACCACGAAGGCCTGCGCGCGCCGCATCTAATGATGATTGAATGGCATAGCGTACAGATATGACAAAGCAACGCTGACGACGGTTTAAATGAAGCTTGCGTGCGAGCGTGAGCGGACAACGTTGCGGTTGATAATGGCCCAGCGTTGCTGAGTGAGCGAGCTTGCTGGGTCGGTCTGGGGGTGCTTTGTGACGCCGGCTGAACCCGGTGAAGCGTTCGATGGGCAAGCCCTCCAGAATGGTGTCCTGAGGATTCACCATGTGTTGGGGCATGTCACCTCGAGTCGAGGCTGCGTGGGGATACACGGAAAAGGGTGCGCAGTTTATCACTTTGCTGCAAAATACTGTGATGTTTCCTGAGGATATTGTTTAGGTGTAGAAGGAGGACTGAATATGTAACCACCAGGTTACATATTACATAATCACCACGCGTGGTCTATTGGCGAGATCGAAACCCGAAGAGCATGTAGGGGCACTAAGAAAACAAGACTTCAGACGTTTCAGGTTGTGGATCTTTCCAGACGCCCAGATGTGAGATTTGCAAGTATGTACCAATTAAAATCTTGTCACTAACGCGAACTCTTACTTTTCTTTCAAAATCACTGGAAACCTCTACTGTGGTACGCCTAACGTCACCTATGCGCGAGGGAGACCTCGCGCATAGGCTACGCATGAAAAATCCGAATTTGTTCGTTAAATGGGGAATTCGTAAAATCGGGTTATCGTTAGAATCGAGGTCCAACGTACTTCATTTTGGTTGCGGTTTAATAATAACAAGCATAATGTCAAGTCCATATTCGCGCTTCCGTTCTCAAAACATATAAATCTTTAAGATCATCGCATTAGCAAAATACGTATCATCCTCCTTGAATCTGGGTTTAGCTCTGATTACGATAGGGAATTGAAGAAGGCTATCTTCATTCACAAATTCACTTCGGTTGCTTGTGGTATCAACTCAAGTCCAGGCGTGCTCACTTGGCTTCCACGGTCTATGTAGGGCCGAAGCCACACAATTGTTTTGGTTCTGCACGGACTGTACTAGCCGGAAATGTCAATTACATTGTTGCGCCAAAAGGTGCCTGCCATCGTGGAACTCATTCCACGCCTCTCGTGTAACATCCTCGTGAGCGTGCATCCCGTGGAAATCCTTCCGCTGAGTTGAATTCCTTGGCGCGTAAGCATAATTAATATATAATATAAATACTTCATCACAAACCGCCACAGCCCTCTTGCGCTGTCTAGCTCTCCGCTCTCGAAGCAGCGTTAATCACGCACACATCCTCATCGCTACTTCTGTGAGCACTCCGGTTGCTCGGGGGTGATTGTGCTTATGAACTGTGACAAAGAGAGTGGCACATACTGCAAATCAAATTATTTAGTTTTAATGCTTTTAATTATTATTGGTCATAATAACTGTTTTCAATGATTTACTGATAATTTCGTTGCTTCTGTTCCGAATATTTTTAATACCCTTCGTAGTTACTCTTCCTCTTCCATTTGAATATCGACAACAAGAAGAGGACATTTTACACACCATCCAACCCTGAAGAAAAGTGGTCCCCGCTTGAAACGTTGGTGAACTAAAGGCCCTTCGTGGAACGTCTCAACTTCCTTTTCCCGTCCAACGCGGAGCGAAGCCACCCCTCGCCTCCCTCGTAGCATGGAGAAATTTTTGCGCACGTCTGTTGCTTGTCTCAGCCACTAGGGCGCAGGACCGCGGGCGCGTAGATGCGCTCTGATACGAAATCGAAACCTAGAAACGCGTCCAAATTGAGCGTTTTTACGGAACCTTGTAATATACTTCCCCTGCACTATATCCTTTTAAAACAGTTGATTTAGTGGTTTTCGATGACGCTGAGCAAGTTTCTAGTTGGAACCATGTGTCCATTTTCCTAATTAAAAAGTTAATTAACGAATTTTAATTATTAAGCCGACTGATCGTTACGATTAGCTCCCTATGCTCTGTCGCCCTGTCCGTATAACTCACCCGCACAAACCGCATTAGTGTAACTTCACGGCTTTTTTAAACAAATCTGTTAATTAAAAAAAAGCACCCTGTATATACGTGTATATATATATATATATATATATATATATATATATATATTCTTGCTTCGCCATTCACAGATGTTGGAATCCCACCGCACCCTTCGGCTGAGCGTAGTGTCCCCTGCTGGACAACAGGCTATACATGGACCACCTGCGATGGAAGGCCCACTTCGCCACCGGCCAACTGCGAAGCTCCAGTACACAAGGTAAAGGAAGCTGTCGTGGGTGGCGTGAGGGAAGTCACAGGCCGAAAAATCAAGAAAGCGGCCCTCCCATCCTTTCTAGTCATTCGTGGTTCACTTTCTTTGTTCGGCATCATGCGTTTTTTATGTACACCACATGTTTTTTATATACTTTACTTTAGAAGTTGCCTCTGGCAAAACAAAGACCAGTTGTAGATGTCACCCCGTTAAAAAGCCCTACCAGGACAAAAAAACAAACAAAAAGCTAATTGTATATCAGGCTAATGGTTTATCATTTTTAGAACATTTGGTTACCTCATAATTTGATGGTCTGATGGTTATCTTTGATAGTATAATGGTCTGGGGATCTCACTGCTTGATGGTCAAATAGTCAGTTCCATTTATGGTTTGTCAAGACACAAATTGCAGTACAAACACAGTTCGATACTTTATTTGGGATTTAATATTGTTTCTTTGAAATTTCCAAAGCATTTGCAAGACTCAAAATGTTTGTGAAAATCTAAAAAACATGTTATATTTTGTTTAGGACTGAGGGATCCACTAACCCAGACAAAAACCTGTATATGTTATTCATGCTACTATTGGGGCCAGGCAACTCTAAAATATAACGTCGTCTGTTACTTGGCATAGCTACATCTGCTTCCTTTACGATAGCAGCATGGTATAGCTACATCTGCTTCTGTATGCAATGGTAGAATGGTTTAGGAAACGATGCGCTAAAGCCTCACTACCCATAGAACTTGCGAAACCGTGTTCTTGTTTTTTTTTTTTCGACGGAAGCTGCAGCTTTTTTTACTTCTTGCTCTTATCTGTTATTTAGTACACACTGCGTGTTCTTTATGATAATAGGTTTCTCAAAAACCTAGAGCAAGTTTCAGGCTCATTTAGGATAATTTGAACCGCAAGCACATGTCATAACTGGCGTTCAAATGAGCCTCTCATCGAAAGAACGAGAAACAATTTAGGACAGAACTATATGACTAGAAAAACAAATCAACAATATTAATTCGATTCCTCCTTCACTTTCGAAGTAAGCTGCAAGGATTTTCAAAGTGACTCACCACAGATTGAGTACTCTGTTAGTGAAGACGAAATTCTTACTCTTGCGAAAAACCGCTGTTAACCTTCAAAACAAATGCCATCCTTGCATGCACGACGATGCGAGAGCTATGGCGCCATCTCTCTGCCACCACTTGAACGTAACGAAGGTCGTCAGTTTCCAACAAGCTCCGCAGGATGTCCTCCCCGACACCATCGAACTTTTTGCACTCCCTGTGGGTTCCATCAGAAATGTACCGCAGCTCGTCAGTCACCACAACAGACCTTTTATGTTTTATCAGAGATAAGCAGAAACGTCTGGCAGAGCCTCAGACATCCTCAAGAATGTCTGATAGTCGTTTCGATCGCCGTTGCTGTCCGTAAACTTTCAGTAGTAACAAAAAATAAATTTAAAGAATACTTGTACTATTTGAGCGTGTTGGGGCTTTTTAAACATTTACAAAGTGAAGACACATATGGGACGATACAGACAGGACAATCTTTCAACTTCGACAACCTGAAGTTGAAGTTGAAGAACTGTCCTGTCTGTATCGTCCATATATGTCTCCACTTTCTAAATGGATTAAAGAATACGTTATGTTTCGTATTAGACCTTTTTATAAACCATAAATAGGATTATTTATGATTGCCTACGCCAAGTCAAAATTTTAGTTATGTTAGGACAATTTGATTTCCAATATGTTAATATATATAACACATTAGGTGTAGCAGGTGATGAATATTTTGTTACGATTAAAAGACGGTTTATTTGTAGGCGAATAGCGATGGTTGAAAAAATTATCAAGTTGTTGCTCCGAGCTTTAGAGATCGATAGCCTCATCCTTCATCCTTCTTCATATAAGTTGTATTACCCCACAGGCGGGAAGAAAATGGCGTCTCGTCGTAGGTTATAAGGTAGGTAGAGAATGTATAATTTCAGACGAAGCACCTTTACTGTGTCTAGTGGTTTCCATCGTCTCTCAGTCTTTTCGTTCAAGGAATATATCACATATGCCATGTCCCTGGGTTTATTATGAATGCGGTATGGTTTAGTATAGCCATGCAGAAGCTTGTCGGCAAGCACGACATGGCGTTGCGGTGCCCAGAGCACGACATAGGTCGCCGGAAGAGAAAGCAACATACTGGTGTGAGCGATTGTAGCGGGCACTACATGGCGTTCTTGAGAGTCAAGCGTCCGCAGGCGAGCTAATCGATCCTATTGCTTAATCACCCAAGCATCAAAGAGAATGCTTGGAATGAATGTCTATGCGTCGCACGCGCTCGCCTTCACCGTAGAAAAAGTTTAAAGAAAATAACCAGAATAAAGCGTTGACAAAAAAGCGTGGAAGATACTATTTGTTTTTAGGCTTTTGCTTCAGAACTGACTGCTGCAGATGCCAGCACTTGCAGCGCATGTAGCAACACTCGCAGCATGCTACTTGGATCTTGGCTTATTTAGTAAAAGTTCCAAAGAGCCATGTTACGAAGTGCTCCATGCGTACGTGACGATGCCATAACTGTAGTTCACAGGAGACAAATGCCAGTGCACAAGACGGCTCGCGTCGTATCGTGCACTGCTCGTACAGACCTAGACAGCGGGGTTGTCCTGTTTACAGAAAACTACAGTTCCCACGATGCATGCCGGCAGCGGTGGCGCAACGAAACTGACTGGTGAGATCGGTCCTATTCACGGGTTTCTTCAGCTTCGACTTATGGCGTCGGCTGAAAATGCAGTGAGGAAAGCCTCTGGTTGAAGTGGAAGGAGGAATCGAGCATTAACGGAGGTTCACGCCCGAAGAGGACATAGAAAGGTGTGAAACAAGTAGTGAGGCGAGATGAGTTAGTATGTGAAAGTAATGTATGGAAGTGTAGCGTCCAAATTTTGGTGATCCGACGACACGCACATGGGCAGCATGTCAGTTAGATTCCTGTTCAGCCGTTCAGTGAGGCCATTAGTTTTTGGGTGGTAGGCGGTGGTAGCTTAATGGCAAACTGAACAGCAGTGCAGTATATCGGACACCACGGGGGACAAGCACGAACGTCCGCAACCACTCACAAGTTCATGAGAGGCACCCATGCTTTAATATCACAGTCTCCAAAAGAAACTCGCGAGGTCAAATGTACTGGTTGGCAGAGCTCGTGCGATGGCATATGAAGTGAGTATGGTCTATTGAAACGACAATCCAACGGTTATCAGTGCTGGTCAAAGGGAATGGTCACTAGAAAGTCAACCCTGAGTCGCTGAACCGGGCTGGTCGTAAGATGAAGTTGCTAGAAGAGTCCCGATGTCCATATTTATGTTATTTTATTCTTCGACGTTGACAACTATCGCATTAAAAAGTACCTCTTGACAGTTCGGTAGATGTCCGGCCAATAGAAACGTTCTTTAACCTTCTGCTAAGTACGAACCAGACACCGGTGACCTGATTATTGGGTGTCATAAAGTTCGCGAAGAGCAGGGGCTCACAGATGTTTAGGAATTACAACAAGCCACGGTAATCCATCTGGTTTCAAATTTTGCCGGTATATCATGTCGTCGCGTATGCCAAAAAACTAGGTCAGAGGACGGTTGTCCAACGTCAGTCGCCAGGCGTTTGATAATACCCTGAAGGCCCGGGTCACGGCTTTGTTCGAGGGCGAGATTGAGATCATGACATTAAAAGAACGGGTAGTGCAGTGTAGTCAGCAATTAAGATCGTCAGGGCTCAACGGGTAGCCAGATAAACAGTCAGCGTCTTGGAGCATTTTTTCCGATTTGTATATGTTGGTGAAGTCTCAATTCTTGAAGGGCGTAACGACCAGCGTCCACGGCGACCGATAGGATATTTTAATGACAATAACCAACAGAGGTCGTGAGTAATCATTGATGATCCTGAAAGGACGTCGTAAAAGATAGGGCCTAAATTTCGAAATGAATCATTTCCAGTGTAGGCGGCAACACGTTACAAATAGCAGCGTCACCGGTAACACCTTTTTTAGTGACAGTAGTCACAGTACTCGTTACGTTTTCGAAACAGTAACAAATAACGTACTTAGGTTACTTATTTCGGTAACGGGTAAAGTAGTTACGCTATCTTGTTACTTACTCCCAAAACTTAAAAAAATGAACTTCAATATTTTTTTTGTGTTTTTGGTGCTATGTGAATTCTTCTGCTCATTCCACAAATACCATTCAAATTTTTGTTTCCCTTTTCCCACTTAACCACTCCCACTTAAAAAACAACGCTCACGCCCTTTGTCCCACTGTCGGAAAGCGCCGTCTGCACTCAATGGCTAGGCAGGGTTGGTAAAGAGTCATCCGAGGTCAACACTTAATCTCCCGACGGTACAATGATCATGCTCCATTACAAAAGTAACAGAAAAGTAATGCGCGTTACTTTTTCTAATTAATGGTGACGCGTTTCTTTTTATTTTGAGATAACGAAGGTCGGTAACTGTTTCCTTTATTTCCAAGACATGAGTTACGTAATTGGTTACTTTTTTTCGGTAACACCACAACACTGAACATTCCAAAACAATAAACATAATTGGAAGCTTGACAAAAAAGTTTTCTCGACCGCCTTAATTTTGTATGGGTCTTTAGTAACACCATGTTTGTTGACAATGCGTTCCTATAATTTTACCTTCTCAACTGCCAAACTGCCATTTTGACCAATTCTGGTTGTAACCTAGCTTGCCAGAAATGTTCGAAGATTTGAGTCACACGTTCGAGTTGTTTAGAAAATGAGTTTGAAAAATTATTTAATCGTCCAGATAACCCAAGCCAGTAACCTACTTTAGATCCTTCACTAGGCGGTCCATCGTCCTTTCGCGCGTGACGGCCGCATTGCAAAGCCCAAACCGCATAATTTTGAATTCAAAAGAAGCCGTCAAGTATGACGATGGTACGTTTATCACGGTTGGCTTCGTCCACACCGATGTGCAAGTAGCTAACGCGAAGGTCAATGCAAAAAATAAATATTCAGCTCAGGCAGGGCAATCAGAGTGTCGTCAATACATGGCATGAGGATACACGTCCTTCTTTGTGATCTTGTTTAAACAGCGACAATCACACACAAAAGCGCCAAGACCCGCCCTTCTTTTACTAAAATAACGGGAGAGGATCCGGAACTTGATGATGGTCTGAACAATATTTCTCGACAGCTTCTTGTCAACTTTTGTTGAATTTTGAGGCGTTCGCTTGGTGACACTCGGTAGGGACGTGTGGTGGACTGGTGTTTCTGTACGGGTGTCCATTCTGTGGGTGACTGCAGTTTCCGTGGCCAATGATTTGAAAGATCAGATATGGTGCTGTACTTGCAAAGCTCATGCGAAATTCGCTGTGTCTTCTGTCGTTCCAAAGTTTGGTCAAACATACCGTGTAATTTGAGGAATGCCACAACCCGGTAATTGTTGAGAAAAACATTGTCAGCTAATGCCTGCTTCGTGATTTGTACATGTCCTCGAAAAGTGCGAACGGAATTTGATATCATGGCAGTCTTCGGTACATCCGCCGATATTACTCGGAGTCTGGTAATATACCTGATTAGGCCTAGCCTTGCTGTAAATGTTGGTTGAAGCCAGACAAGCCCTACAGGAAATTCGCTAATGTCCAGCAAGGGTTCCCATAAGCTAGGGAGCGTTCGCGTCCGACACACGATAAAGTCCGCATGACGCCCAGTCGTTTGGATCCTTCTTCGAGACATTTGAGTGTCAAGAAGGTATGTGCGGTGTGCACAGCGATCTGTAAACTGTTGGTCGAGGCGCGTTGCGAGGAATAAAAGTGGGCCCAAGCCAAACTTCGCCTTGTCGGGAAGGCTTTTTTTTCTTATTCAACAACAGGCTAACGGCGGCAACAATGAGAGAAAGCTACTCTACTCGTGCCTCGATTTCGCTCCTTCCCAGGGCTGTGCCCCGTGCAGCGCGACAGCCGGGGTGCACGGCGAAGCGTTCACGGCGGTGCGGTACGCTGGTACGGCTGGTATAGCGTCGTGCTGTCTGCAGCTGCCAGAATCATACGCATGCGTTTAATAAAATAAATAAACAAAAACAGCTCTTTACGATTACGTTATGAGCTGCTGGTTTGGGACCCAGCAACTGTAGCATCTGGTAAAGAAGCGAGACGGGCGACCATTTCCAAGTTCATGGGCTGTGAGCAGCTGTTGATAATGTGCGCGTTCAGATGCCGTTGTCCCTTCAGGGAGATACCCTTCAATTAGCCGTGGGAGTCCTCAGGGGAGGCCTCGACCAAATAGCGGCGAGCTCATCAGCTATAGCTGGCGAGAAGGGAGGCTATTACGGGATATAGAAACGAGAGAGCTTGGTACTGATAAGCCGAAGGTAAAGCCCTGCAGGCCTTCTCTTGGGCGGACAAAACTAGTGGGTTCAATTTGGTCAAAAGGATGGCAGCCACCGCTATATGGTTGCGAACATTGAACGGAGGTGTCGCCGCCAAGTGTAGCTGCATTGTATTGGCACAGGTTCTGTATGCTGGCGCCATGACTGCTGGTCAAGGGGGCTTCGTAATTTCGGAGCCCCGGTTTTGGGGAGATATGTCGCTTTACATAAAAGGTGTTCTGGCTCGATCTGTTCGTCTTACTCAGCGCGCAACCCACCACCGGCGCACAAAACGGAGCTAGTGTAGCATATCTCAACGACAGAAGAAAAAAACGCTTGTTTTTAAACTTTGAAGCGGACTTCTACATGAAGCATGTCCAAAAACACTTTTTTCAATCAGCAACAGAGGGATTAATCGAAGTAGAAGAATCTTTATTTTGACCGCACAAAGTGAAAGAACTAGAGAATCACAAGCATGGAGACTCGAGTTTGGTTTTTCCTGCCTTCCTCGCGAGTTCGAAAGTTAAAAGGCCTATACTAAGCCAGCTTTCCGTTATCCTGGCGTACATATTCGAATGAATAGTTTGCATGATCTATTATAAGTTCAAAATATTTTGGATTTCTTATTTTTGTAGTTTCCGTAGTATCGACGGCAGTACATAAACATGACATAAGCAAAAACTTCAAAAATCAAATATACCGTTCTTGGGCACTTAAAAAAAACATATCTTCAAATATTACGTATTTTGCAAAACTATTTTTTGGTTGCATTCCCTAAACATGTTGAAGAGTAATTATATAAAAAAGTTAGTAGAAACAAATAATTAGTCCTAACTTGCGTGAAGGATCTTATCTGAACAGAGTCATGCATACTTTTCTTACGTAATACAAAAACGCATTTTTTCTTCTAAGTTTCCAATGTTGTATGATTATCTAAAAAGCCTTGGCATGGATCGTGATTACGTATTTTGAATTTGGGACTACAGAACAAGGAACGCTCAAAAGGACGTCATTGAATTTCCTTCAACCAAAACATTTCCGCCACATGGCTACGATGATTCAATAGCGTTTTTGAAAAAAACTTGGGATCGATAAACATATTCTACAGAAGCCTTATTTTTTACACAAAACACATTGTACAATATGAAATTCTGGTCACAGTGACCATGTACGAAAGTCAACTAAAACTAAAACCACTTGTTTACGGTAGGCCGGCCGCCTATCTTCAGACTCCGGACGCTATGTTGCTTCGCAACTGGTTTACAGCTTTTAGATCCCTTCCAATTTCGTGCATTTTTGCACTTGCAAACTTTTTAGCAGTAAATATATCACATTTTGATTGACTAGTGCATTTTGAGGGCACGCGTCCTCAAACCTTTCCAACTATGCTCGGAAAAAATCGTTTTGAAGTTTTATTTATGGGGGTGCTATGAAACGAACGTCCCATTTAAAATATCTAAAGACAGTTGCTCGGTTTTGCTCGGTGCGGACGTTGCGCGCGGGGGTGTGTATAGATACTTGCTGAAGTGACAAACCCCTTCAGCCAAACTCTTCTAAACTGAATAGGGTAGGAAGAGTGCAAAAAGCATAGCACTACTTGTGACGACCTCTATCAACTGTTTTATCGAAATATTTTTCTGTAGATGAGAGGAGGACTTATGTTGCACAAACACACCGAAATAATGCAATGAACACGTATTGTTTTATGCTGGGAATCTTCCTTTTTTTTCAAGGAATTTCGAGTCCCATTTTAGGTACAAAGGATCTCAGAATTCGGTTGAAAGAAAAAAAATAAACACGGCCAAACTACACTTTCATTCTGAAACCCACTCCCAAATTTTATGCTGTCCTCTCCTGACAAGTTTTGGAGATATCTTTCACCACGTATAGCAGGCAATCACAAACCTTAAAGTAAATGGGGAACAGATAAGCGACAACGCAACTATGGCAAACTGTTTCAACGACTTTTTCAAATCAACTTTCATAATAGATAACAACACACGCCCAAACTATGACTTGCCGGTAAACACCCCGCTATTAGATGACTTGTCAATCTCTGAAGAAGGAATTTTTCCTTGCTGCTTAATCTTGATGATAAAAAGTCTACCGGTATAGATAACATTCCAAACGCTTTTCTGCGCCGTTACGCGGAGTGGTGTGCTAAGTATCTTGCAATATTATTTCGGAATTCTCTTGTAGAAGCCAGAGTACCGACTGAGTGGAAATACGCCAAAGTTATTCCCATTTTTAAGGCCATAGACAGACAGCTGGTGACGAATTACCGCCCAATTTCATTGCTATGCACCACAGGAAAAGTACTGGAACACATAATATCAGCTCACATTTTTTCTTTTTTAGAATCAAATAACTTGCTTCATCCCAGGCAACATGGCTTCCGCAGAGCCCTCTCTACTTCTACACAGTTGGTGGAAACTACGCACTATTTTTCAGAAGTTTTAAACCGGCGTGGTCAAGTGGACGTAGTCCTCCTGGATTTTTCGAAAGCCTTCGATAAAGTTTCGCACCCGAAGCTATTAATAAAACTAAAATCAATTTTAAGAAACGACACGATCACGAACTGGATTAGTGACTATCTATCGTCCCGTCGCCAAGCCGTTGTAATTGATGGTACATTCTCTGATTCCGTTTCTGTTGACTCTGGGGTACCGCAGGGATCTGTTCTCGGGCCCCTAATGTTTCTCGTATTTATTAATGATGTCTTAAACGACATTCCAGTCCAGATTAATCTCTTTGCAGACGACTGCATCCTTTATAAAGAAGTTACTACTCCTGAAGATCATCTCCTTATTGAAAATTCCTTGGAAAAAATTAATCAGTGGTGCAAAACGTGGCAGATGACACTCAACGCAACAAAGTCCGTATGTATGACCATCACGCGAAAAAAGAAAAACATTTCACAATTTCCCTACAAGATAGATGGCGTACCTTTGCAAAAAGTGGAATCTTTTAAATACTTGGGAGTCATCATATCATCCGATCTGCGGTGGAACAACCACATCGACTACATTGTAAATCGCGCGTACCAAAAGCTAGGCTATCTAAGACGGTCCCTGGGTCATTCTAGCATATCAGCAAAATTGATTGCCTACAAAACTTACGTACGGCCTATTCTTGAATACGCTGCCGTGGTATGGGATCCACATACGGAGGTAAACATAACGAAGCTGGAGAAAATACAAAGAAAGGCAATTAGATTTATTTACAACACCTACAGCTGGTCAGTATCACCAAGCCAGCTCTTAGCAGATGCTAACCTTGAATGCCTGGAACCAAGACGCCGGAGGGACAGATTAAAATTTTTGTACCTTATTGTGAACGACAGCCTAAAAATCAACAAAAGCAATTATATTTCTTTCTTCCAACCACGGGCAACAAGGAGATCACACCGACTGTCAATCAAAGAATTTTCTGCTAAAAACAATGCATTTCTTCATTCGTTTTTTCCACGCACTATCCGCGAGTGGAATTCCTTGCCAGCTGACGTGGTCGAGAGCGTTTCTTTATCACAGTTTCTATCACGAATTGAATAGACAATCTTGTTTTGAACCTTGCTGTGTGCTTTCTTTGTCGCTTTTTTTTCCGTCTTGCGAGTCATTGCCAGCCGACGTGGTCGAGGGGGTTCGTTGTCACGGTTTTTGTCGCGAACCTAGTAGATATGATTCTGTCAAAACCTTGTTGCACGTTTGCCTTGCTGTTCCTTCAGTCGTGTGACTCCGATCGTGTTCTATTTTTGAAATCAACTGCATTTTCACTTTTATCTTTGCACGCTTGTGTTTCTTTTGGTGTGAATTGATGCTTGTATTTAGTGCTGCAGTGCTGTGGGGCACTGCCAACGCTGTTGATTTTATGTAACCGAGCATTGTATATTTGAATTTATGTTGTACCACTCCTGCCAAAGCCTTGAAAAAGGCGAGCAGTATGAATAAACAATAAACAAATAAAATGCGAAACCTAGCTAAATTGTAAGGTATTACGAGAAAATTCAACAGGACGACGATAAAACTTCTAAACAAACATAATTCTAGAATAAATAATATTGCAAGACATCCCTGTCCATGTAGCTGAAAGTCCATGAAAATGCACAGTGGCATGCTACGGTTTTAATTTGACACCGAAATTTCGTCCCCGTTTAGCTTCGGCATCCCTCGAGTTCGGTCTAAATTCTCGCTCTTTCAATGAAAAATGTGTCTGTTGAAAAGGTTTCAAGTCTTAAGGGTTCTGAATGTGTACCTGCGCATCTCCAGTGCAGCTGTGCACATTTTATGTATTTTTTCTAACTTTATACTAGTCATCTTTTTTTGTCTCGTTACCTAAGCTAATGACTGCGTAACAAACAGCAACGCACCAACTTGGCAAGCCGCGCTACTATTTTTAATAGTTTTCTTACTTTTTGTTACTAGACCGGTCTCACTAAATGTTCGGCGCATGCATGACGCCGCCATAACTTTAGTTCAGGAGAGGCAGACGGCAGTGTACGAAAGGGCTGCCGTGCGTCACTACGGGCTCTGCACGCGCAGAGCTCAAGGCGAGGTTGTTGCACGCGCACAAAGACTAAATTTCCCTCGATGCATTTCCGTAGCGGTGGCGTGGTCAAACTGGCTGGTGAGATCGGTCTGTTGTCTATTTTCGAACAATTAAAATTTAAACAGGCTCGTTAAAAGCGTTGACTTATTTAAATTTTAACCACAATATGTCATGGGGTATGTGAATCATGTCATCGAACGTATGAATGTATGTCTCATGGTATGCGTGAGCATACACAAAGTATCTGCATATGGTCAGCGTAACCACAAACATAAGGATAACCCAGTGGCGTCAGAAAGAGGGGGGGGGGCGAGAGAAGCGGACCGCCCCGGTGAAGCGCTTAGGGGGGGGGGGGTGCAGCTGAGCAGTGAAAAAGGGGGGGGGCGTCGCGGCAGGCCACTGAAAACGGGAGGATGGGGAGGGGGGGGTGCAGCGGCCACAGCCTGGGGTGCCGCTGACCATAGTGACGCCACTGGGCTAACTATCAAACTGCAGTGAAATCAAATAAATCTTAAGTAATAATGTAGGGAGCTTTCGAAAATTATCTAGAAAAAGTGCCAAAAGTCAGACATTTTTACAGTCAGAAGAGGAAATTCTTGGGGACAGGATATGGCACCACTGATAACCTAGTCTCGTTATTGTTTTTCTGCAGTGTAGCAAATGAGCTCTTGTACCATAGTGTTTTTGTCAACTCGTGTTTGGGGTGGCTAGGGTCCAGTCAAGCTGTTTTTACAGCTTTTTCCCTAGTCACCTTTCAACTTTTTGTTGGAAAAATAAAGGAATTATATTATAACCACCCTTAATACCTTTTTTTATCCACTCACAGCTAAGCCTGAATGTTGAGAAGGGAGGCCAGTTGGGGTTGACAATCCGCGGAGGCCTCGAATACGGGCTCGGAGTTTTCGTCACGGCTGTGGACCCCGAATCGGCTGCCGATTTGGCGGGCCTCCAGGTAAGAAATGTGATCTAATGAAGATGCCTCATTTCCTGCCTTATAATTAGAGTTCTGCATTGTGGAATGCTACATTTGTGGCACCTTTTTGGGCTACGTGTTTTAGTTTAAATGTCTCCCTACACCCGAAAATTTAATAAATAAATAGATTAAAAAAGATAGAAACAAACGTTATCAGTGTCTTTGCTAAAACTTACTAGAAAATATCAATGTGTTGGCGGTAAGTCCCCTTGATGTTGTCAAATTGTCTCGTACCTTTTTGCGACTCAGCTTCTACGCTGGAAGCACGAAACATTACTTTTTGACATGAAGGCAACAATCTAGCGTAATCCAACGTTTGCAGAACGGCATAGCTAGCTGCCCGGCACGCTGTGCAACGAAATATGTTGATAGTTCCGTTTTCAACATATGCTATTTGGAAAACGCCCAAGCACATCGCGTAAACAAGACTCCTAATATTTAGTGCTGGTAGTACGTGCAGATAGATGTTTTTTTTTTCTTCTTTGTTGTAAGGTTATTTTTTATAAATGCAAACATACGCGTGGGCGTCGATATTTTGGGACCGTGGTTTGTTTCCACTGCCTCTCTATCTTTACCGCAATAAAACAATCAGGCGGTAAAACTGTAAAAATGACATATTAAAAATTCCTATTTTATTCGAAACACGGAAGACTGGAATTTACTATCAGACGGCAGTGTTCAAATTACTAAATCACGGTTGTTCGCAGGTGGACATATTTTGCTTTTTCACGGCCTCTGTGTGCTCTGAGGTTTATTCTGCAGTACAGGCACGGTTCCTTTTGAGTGTCGTGAATGAATGTCTGATTACGTTTTGTGAAGGGGCACGTCACAACATATACCACAGTAGTTGGGCACTACTTTTGTCGTGTGCAACAAACCAGAAAACGTCACCTCGTTTCAATGGGCAGGGAGTTGGAAAACTTGCCACGTTGCTCAAAAGTTGCTATCGTTCAGACTGAACGTTCCATTTGAATATTTGTTTTTATGTTCTTAAAAAGTGTCCGTCCTGGAACACATTCATTTCGATCATATTGTAGCGAAGTTGAGTAAAGTATACTATTACTTCACACCCCACAACCATCTAGATTTTGCTCGTGCCTATTAAAAGTCATTCATTACCTCTAATCCTCTCAGTCACTAATCGCTGCAATAAACTGAGAAATTCTTAGCGAAAAGCAATACTGACTATAGGCAAAAAATATGCCAAAAATGGTTATTAAACAAAAGTTAAGAGATTTTGATTCTGCTACATTGTTAAAAAATCTAGAGCAGTAGATTTTTCGCCATTGTAGATCCTGCTAATAGACGCTCGAGGCGATCAATCAGGCACGTTCCCTTGTCACGCGTAATCGGGTTTATTAAACTTTGTCGTTAAGATACTCTAAAGAGAACATTTATTTCAAACAAGATATAATCAATACTTGAAGACTGTTCCACCACAAAGGATAAAAAAGTATAATTCTAAGAAAACATATCACAGACCGCCAGCAACGCTGAAACAAAGCCAAGGAACAAAACCTTTTGAATGACGCCTATAATCTTGAGTTAACGAGATCCTTTGATCTTGAATAAGGCCTATAATCTTGAGGTTTCGGAAGCCCATTTTTGACGTTCTTTTGTTTTTTGTTTGTTTTGTAACCACACATCAGAAACAAATTTCTGCTACACTATTACAACAACACGCGAGTAGAAAGCACATCGCTACGCATACACTTGTAAGACCCTAGGTTAGCGGCTGTAGCTTTCTGTCCAAGTTATGGCTGCCGATAAAGTCTCCCCGACGAAAACAAAAACACGCCGAAGACACGTTAAGACTGCTTACGTGTAGGTAAAGACTTACGCGCAGCATTCCTACAAGCAGCGCGCCACGTCTTCCTTTTGCACACGGCGCTCCGGCGGTGACATCACTCTCCCACTGCGCAGGCGCGGCGCCCCCACTGGCGTCACGGCTTCCGTGACGAAGCATCTGCGTTGCTGTGCTTTTCTTTGTGTTTTAATTCTTAGGCGCGTCCGCTTTGACCTTGAGCGCCCCCGCCGTCTTCACGGCTTCCGTGACGATAGCATCTGCGTTGCTGTGCTTTTCTTTGTGTTTTAATTTTTAGGCGCGTCCGCTTTGACCTTGAGCGGCGCGCGCTTGATGACGTATTTTTATGGCCATCTTTCGGGCACAACGCCGACGCCGCCTTTTGCGTAATGGAACATATAAGGATTTCGCCTTAATAAATCAATTAGTTAAAAAGCGGCATAAAAGTTTGACAACGACGCGGTTAGGAAAATATGACTAACTAAGGACACCTACTTTGGAGCTGGAACCTTTTCAAACGTTGTCGGTACTAAACGAAACGTCACGATTATGTCACGTCCTGTAGCCGACTCCGCCCGCATTTTTGTAGGTAAATTACGTAACTTTTGCCTCCAACCAATCAGTGGCAAAAATGTCACTTCCGTGACTTTTTAAAAGGAACATGCACAATGCCAAACATAGCCAGGCAAAACTACACACAGGGTGTCAGGTAGCGAAGCCGATATTGTTTTCTGGTCGATGGTCGAATAAAACAATTCTGGCAAACGGAAAAGCGTTTCCAGCAATTTCAGATAGAGCTTCAGATAACTGACAACACTGATTTCAAGCAATAAGATGGTTGAAGTGTTATTTTCAAGCGTATACCTTTTCCGGTGGCTAAACTGTGAAGGTATATGCTAGACGTCATTTTAAGACATCCTTGCTTTCTGTTGTTTCGCCATCCCTTCAGCGATGATTCCTTGACATTCTGAGGAACCGTTCTTCTCGTGTCTCCATCAGGTGGGCGACCAGATTCTCTCGGTGAACGAGCAAGAGCTGAGTGTCGCGACTCACGACGACGCCGCCGAGATTCTGAGGCAGTCTCCACACCTGGTGCTGGAAGTGCGTCGTCTGGGCAAGTTGCCCTGCGACGCGAGCGAGTCTCCGCCGCGGGACTACAGCAACGACCCCGACGGCTCTGACCCTGGAATCCCGGTGAGGACGCACTGGGAATTTTCGTAGGATTTATATTCACAATTCTAGCGCGTATTGCGGCGGCGGCAAATGCCGAGCCACCGGACTGTGGACACATGCGCTTCGTGTGCTATTTGTCAGAAGGGAGCTACTGAGCATTCCTGGAACCCGTTCCACAGCCCAGGAGAGAAAGATGGCAGCGCGAAGAAGGCGATTGTTGGGAATGGGTGGTATATTCTCTCTGATAGACTCCGATGAACGCCGTCTATCCATACCGGCCATTGCAGTGTCTCGAGGTTAAAGTTACGTGGCCTTTGGCGTGGGCGCAGCGATGCATCGTTCACGAGGTCGTGTGCATGGGTCCTCTCTTGCCTCAGGATTGGCAAGATGGCTCAGTTAACCGTCCGCTGAGATTTATTTTTGAGTGAAACTGGAGTGAAGCAATGGCCTGGTGCAAAGTGGTGACGGTTAAATTTCAAATCCCGAATACATTTACGATACCAAGGGTTCTGAGCACGGTGAAAGAAGGGAGTTGTCGGAACATGGCCGAGAAGGCAGAGAAAGAGGGCCACAATTCTACTCGGACTTCGCGCTCTACCGACAGGGGCGCTGTTGGCTTGGGGCTCCGCTAGCTTCACTAAATCAGGCTACGTGCAACTCGACGATCGCCCGCCTCCAATGTCATGTGGTTCATAGACGCCATGTCGTGACGGAATTTTGCTTTGCTGGTTGTCTATGGGCGTACATTGCGTTTTTTCCTTTTCTTGGAGTTTAGAAGGACTTGAAAACGCTCGAATATTTTACGAAATTAATAAAATAGTACCCTTTTGTTTCGATACGGGACGTACTTTTAAACGCGAAAATCTGTTAATTTTGCCATTTTGGTATGTCTGGCCACACTGATGCAGCGCCATCCCCGTCACATAGCCGTCACGTAAACAATGGACCTTTTTCACATACCGACGGCACCAGGCGGTGGCTGCACGAATCTAAAAATCGAGGAAGGACCTACCTGCGCTACCAGTCGATAAATGGGAGCTACGCTACCAGTTTCTTCGTTCTCTGAGCAGCAGGGCGTGCCCAACGCGCCGTCCAAGTGGGGCATCCGTGGCGTCCACTTAAACGTCGTGTTATTCTTTCCGTCCGCTTTCTTTTTTGCGTAACACAATTATATGTATGCTGCAATTACGTTTTCTACTCGCTGATCCACAGCCTCCTTCCGAATTTCCTCGATTTTTCGTGCACACTTTCCGCCGCTTGGCATCGGGCGCTCGCGCGTGCGCAGAACGCTTCTCCGGAAAAGGTCCATTCTTGGTCGCGAAGTACTGAAGCCATCTTTGGACCAGCTATAGGTAATCGTGTGCACATATTTACGTTGGTGGTTTAACGGAGCTTTCTCGTGTGGGATTTTCCGTGGTAGCAATACCGTCACGGCTTGAAATGCGCGAGTGTGCGAGCGCGATATTGCGGAACTGCGTTCGAGAAGTGGAGTTTGGTGCTAATTTTAGTTCACGAGTTGGATATTACTTCTACCAGGAAAGTTACTTTTCTTTTCGACAAGACATCCCTATACCTTCTTTACCTCTCACAGCCTCGTTTAGAAGCTACGGATCTCCTTTTTTATTGGTAACAGGGGTATACGGGACGGATGATATTGAGAGCTTTCCTCCCTGAATTGTTTGCATGGTGCCCTTGGAAGTGTCTGAGCTACGGGTATTTGCCGTGGCCCATCTTGGGTTTGTCGACAAGTTTACGTGCGTACGATGGCTCCTCAGTTCATCGGTGCTGCGAATGAATTCTGGACACAAGCATTTTGTGCGTCATTTGACCTGCCTAGCATTTTTCTGCGTCACTTGCAAAATGGCACCTCCAAAACTGGTGCCGCAAAAAAAAAAAGATAAAAGAAACGTAATTTTTTTTTAGGAGTTGCTTTTTATTGCACGAAGATGAGCGTCATTCAAACTTGGTACCGAAAAACCGGGCATCACAACGTCCTTCCAGTTTCTCTACTTTTTCGCTTCTTTTCACGGATCTTTGCTCCATGCGACTGTCAACGCTGACTAGATAGATGGTAAACAACAATTATTTTAGCGCCGTCCTTATCTTCTGAACCCGCACTCAGACTTACAGCACGAGGAGGTCCTGTCGTACTGCGCCTCTCACGGCGTTTGGCCGAGATGAGAACGAACCTTCGACACACTTGCTCCGTGGCGAGGCTGCGCCGTGCAGGCAGCACTCTCTTCCAACGTGGTTCTGATTTTACGGAGTTGAATTTTGGTCAAAACCTGGAAGGCGCTTCTTCCAGTTTGTTTTCATCGCAAATTTGGCATGATCGGATAAATTTAATTTTGTTTAAATTTCAATATCTCAAACATTCGACGGTATTTCTAGTTTAAATGCGTAATTATCTTTTTACATAATAAATAAAAATAAGTAACATCCATATACAAAGACACCAGGTATGCAAAAAAAGTTATTCTAATTATGAACGAAATTACAAGTAGTTATCAAAATCATGACCTCTTTTGTTAGAAAACATTGTTCTCTCATTTCTGGGAATCCAGTGGCTAGCACACTAAATTACTTAGACTGGCTTCTGCGGCCGCTGAGTAGTGCCGCAGCATTGACACGTTGTCTTCTACGAACGTTCACGACAAATTGTTTTTGGTCAATCCTCAGAGGTTAGAAAAGTGCCAGCGAATGATCTGGTCGTAACCACTGACCTGGTGCCCTAACAGGATTCCACAAAAAATACGATGAAGTGTTTTTTATTGCTACGCTGGAGATTAAGGTCTCCTGATAAATTGGAATTGCACAAGACTTTTATTGGCGAGTGCTGTTCTTTTTTGTTTTCAATTCTGGAAACTTGTGTTAAAGGCCGACCAACAAGCAGAGAGAAGGAAACTCTCCCTCAATTCCTCCGTTTCATTTGAGAAAGAGGGAGACCTTCCTTCTCTCTACCGGCAATAGTTCAGAGATCCGCTCCTGTGTGAGAGGAGGGAAAAGTGGGCGAGAGGGAATGGAGAGAAGGAAACTGGGAACCGGTTTTTTTCCCGGTAGAAGACGATTCTGTAGGTCGGACTTTAATGTAACAAAGTGTGAGCTCGGGTTTACGTTTTTGCTTTAGTTGATCTTGCAACGTCGGTCAAAGCGATGACGTGGTCACAAAGTATTGAACGTACGCTCCGTCCTTGAGGCTACATCTCTTTTCCGAATCACCCCTAACCCAGAAAGAAATTCTCCGTTAAGAATATCAGAAAGAACGTAGATTACTTCAGCGATCGGTCCACCCATCTTAAGTTTGCTCTAGAAAAGAATCTCCTGCTGTCGCGGCAAATTATGCTTCTCTGTCCCCGTTGTTTCACTCATGCCGCAGTCACCATGGGGCTCGTTGCGGTATCTAGCTTTTCTTGCTCGAGATGTCCTCGCTTCATACTTCGTCACACGAAGCACGAGCAGGGTGAAGGTTTGATCGCACTTTAAGAACACTAAATTCTCCTTCATATTGATTTGTATGGGTTTCTTCACGCGATGGATGAATACATGTGTTTCGCATCCGACAAAAGTCACATGAAGAACATTCTAAATGAACTAAGCTGTAAAGCTGCACCGGTCAAGGTTCTTTTTTTTTTAATAAAACATAGGTGGTTTCATGGAATCCTATGAATTGGCGGCTTCCACGATCTTTTGAGAATTTCCCTTAAATGGCAAAGGGGTGAGCTATGTAGAGGGCTTTTTAGCTAACTCGTGCGAATACCTAGACAAAGCTGTACGCTACGCGTTTTGAACCAAATGATGTATTGTTCAGTCCCATTAGGCAAGTCAAGGTATTTCTTACGATGGCCTAACAGACCAATTTATACAAATGAATTAGCAAACGTTTCTTGTATTAATTGGTGCGCAAATTTTTCAACACAAAATTTGTAGAGCGTTTTGAACAACATCCAATTGTGTCGTTTTGGAAGTGTCTGTGTCTAATTTTTTGGCGTTAAAGAAATCACGAAAACTTTGCACGAGGTTTAAACAGATTTCACGTGACTACGCGCTACCGAGCTGCGATGTGCTTTTTGTCACGTGAATTGTTTTTGTTTTTTAGTCTCGCGGAATTTCTTTTTTAGGAGCTCGAAAATATGGCACACGCGATGGCTACTGTGATGGAAAAGACACGATAGAATATTTCTCAACACACTCTACTGTTTTATATTGAAGGGTTTGTGTAGAAATTGTTATTTAAATAGTTAACTAATTAATGTGTGTTAATTAGCAAATTTCGACCACCGAAAAAACAATATTGACTTGCCCAGTAGGACAGTGAACAATGCTGCGTTAGTGCGGGTCGCGTAGCGTTAACCAGCTTTTTTGAAGTCTTCTCACACGTTAGCTGAAACACCCTGTATCTTTGATCACGTTCTGTTCAAAGAAAAGTCAAAAAATGTAAAATAATTTTTAGTTTTTAAGAACGAGGCCTTCGGGTAGGCTATGCTCGAGGGCAAAGGAGCTGTGTTCCTCCCTGAACATGACGTCTCTTTAGAACGTCATTGGTAGTCCTGCCAAACAGTATTTATCCGTGTTCTTCACTGCAAAGACTCATGAGGATACAATTCCTTTTAGAAGCATTTTTTTTTTAAAATAGGGTGTAGGCAAAAACCTCTGGGTTGTTATCTGCACACACATTTGTCTAAGCCCATCCTCCCTCAGTCTTTCAGAGTTCAGAAGTTCTTCGAATTGATCTCCCGCTTCAATTCACTCTATTTTCTTTCCATTCCACCCTCAATTATGTCTTTCGACATTGAAGATATGGCTGCATCGACCTGATAAATATTTATTTGCAGTCCACTTCAGTAGAATAGGAAGAAAAAAATTACAGACAAAAGAGGTGAGGATGTATTTGCTCTTGCCTTGCACCTGTCCTTAGTGAAATCTTTCTTTTTTTTTTGTTGACAGGGCTATCAAAGATCGGTTGAACAAGACTTTTTAGGATTGCCTAGTATTTAGGTATGTCGACGATTACTTGGTCATTTATCCAGACGTTGTGCCCGCCGAAAGCATCTTTGAAGTTTTCAAAGACTGTGCAGCAGGACTAACTTTTACGCGGAAAAATCCTTCAAAGAAAGGATTACAATTCCTAGATTTACGATTACGTCCTCATTCCCTAGGTCTTTGTTGGGCCTTCCAGCAGAGATCGGAGAAACCAGTCTTCCCTTTCACCCGTGCTCATTCCAAGTCAGTTAAGCATGGCACACTGAGGTCGCTTTTTAAGTCCTCGTTATTTAAGTCGTGTCCGCATTTCTCCGAAAGTAACCTCAAGTCGCAGCATCAGAGGTTGATAAAAGCAGGTTTTAATGCGGACCTACTTTGTTCCACCCTTGAGAGAATCATTCTCAGGCTACACCTTCCGCAAGCTGTTGCCAAAATGGAAGGTCGTTTGGCTGTGATTCCCTACATGAGCAATTACGCGCACCGTTTAAGATCTATCGCCTCCAAGTTCGACGTGAGTGTGGTTTTTTTCCTGTCATAAGCTCCTTAAGCAGATGTGTAAAAAGGTTAATGAGAGCGACAGTCCCAAAGGATGCTATGTTAAACATGCAAAAATATTTGTAGAGTGCGAATAAAAAGAGATTTATTCAATTCCACTACGTTGCGGCAGTCAGTACGAAAATTTGTAGTTGGGCAAGTTTGTTCATCTTAAATTCGAAAAGCACCAAAAGAACGAGGACAACAGAAACAATTGGACGAAACGATGCGCTACTGTCAACTGAATGTTTATTTTAAAAAGTTGAAAAAATGTGAAAAATGGTCACTAAAAAAAGAAAGTGAATCGAAAGGCATCCCGAAGAATAAACAGAAATTTGCGATTTCGCCGCACATTCATAGACTGTCCCACAATCTTAAAAAAGTATTTCCGGTCGTTTCGGGGTACCTGTTGTGTTCACAGTACCATTAAAGTTATCTAGATTACGCCCCAGGGTGAATAATAAAGGACACAAGGGGGAAGTATGCTCAAAAAACCATGTAAACAAAGATGTAGATTGAGAAACATCGGTGGTTTACGAGATACCAACAACGTGCGGGCGAGCGTATATAGGGCAGACGGGGAAATGTGCAAATAAGAGGGCCAGGCAGCATGACTTTCTGCAAGGCGGTCACCTTCGGGAAACTTAGCCGTTCATTGTGACAGGTGCCCATGTTCTCCTGTACTCGATGAAACGCAGATTTGGGAAGGTATATAACAAAAACAGAAAAATTAATCTTCGAGGATTTTAAAATCAGGGTGAAGAGCGATGAAGCATGCCTCAGCACATCATACATTTTTTATCAGATAAGGAATTTGAATTCATCTCACGAGAAGTTTGATTGTGAGCGAATGGTTCTCTTGGGAGTGTATATAAGTGCGTCTTTTCAGAATAAAATTCAATTGACAGCAGCGCACTGTTCCGTCCAATTCTTTCTGTTGTCCTTGTTTTTTTTGGCGCTTTTCGAATTTATGCAGTCAGTTCATCGGACAAACTGGAAGATGCTTTAACCATCGACTCAGAGCACACAACTTGGAAGCATCAAAAGCATCAAATGTGTCTTTTCACCCAATCGTCGTTCTCAGCCGCGAGAGGATGGCCAAATTACTCATTTATTGTAATAAATTACATTACTAATTAATTACTTTTTCTTAAAACGACTGAAATGTAATTAAATTACATTATAAATTACCACAACACGAAAGTAATTAATTACAATTACAAATTACCGCAAAAAAGTAGTGAAATTACTTTAAAATTACTGTTTCATATATATTTAAAGGAGGAGCTAAACAAAAAGAAAGAATGCACTTTGCTTTGCATTTGCAAAGTAACAACCGTCAACCCCACACCAAGCCAGTGGGCAAAACCAAAGACAGATAAGGCGAACCAACATGCCCTCCCAAACGGAACCGACCGACCTTGGGTCTGTCTGTGTTGTGGGTTCACGTTTTTCCGAAATACCTACTGCGCACGCTGTCCATCCCCGGATGCGTCTGGGTCCGGATTGCCTTGCTAGTGATTATTCCTGTGGGCTGTGACTTCTTTCTGTGAACTGCGGGGCATGATAATCTTCAAGGGCGGACAGAAACCATGTTTGGGGAAGCTTATTCTTGGTCACAGTAACACAAACTCAGCAGAAGTTAGGTTGCACGACCCTCTAGTCCGACCTAGAGTGTCTTCAAGCAACGCGCACATAAAGGCACCCAGTCCGACCGTCACACGAGCCAACGGCCACAAACGAAAACCGCATTTGTCGTTTCTTTTTCGTTATTTTTTTAAAGAAGCTTTATTTTTCTTTGCAAATGCAAGAACTGCTTCCTTTTTGTTCATTTCAGGCCAAATAAAAAAAACATGGCTTATATGTCCAAAATGTAATTATGATTTTAATTACAATTACCGCCACTAGGTAATTCATTACATTACTAAATTGCCTGCATCAAAAAGTAATGAGATACATTACAAATTACTTTCAAAAGTAATTTAATTAGTGTAATTCACTAACATTAATTTCATTACTGCCTGACAGCCGCACGTGCGATGACTGTACTCCTTAGTTCTGCGATACTATAATGCTAGGGGAGGGGGGGGGGCACGACAACAGGTTTGGGAGATTAATCATTGAATCATGTGTCATGGGCACTGTCACCAACAATATTTCTGCACCTTCGTTATCACTGACAAAGACAGAGGTCGATTTTGTAAAAGCAGAGATGACTAGATTACTGATTCATCATCGTGTCGCTAGTGCTTTTTAAACTTTAAATTTTATAGTAAATTTCCATTCCTTCACCAATTTTCTTTCCCCCTTTCGAGAACGTTGAAACCTTTAGGGGCGATTTTATATTTCGTGTCTTTTTATGTTGTTGCTAAATGAAAAAAGAAGTTATATTTCTGTCCCCTCCTTTATGTTTTATCCTTTCATGTATTCGTATCGTATTCATTACTGTTAAACGGTCAATGCAGAGGCAATAGGAGCCCGTGGCTTCTAAATATTCACGCATTTTATGCCGAGGGTCTCAGGAATTTCCTTGCTGCTACTCGTCTCGGAGAACGACACCACGCACTGGTTCAACAACACGTAGTCATTTATGGGCCATTATCGCCCGCGCCACAATCCAGAGCAATACGTATCGC
>JAZHYW010046472.1:0-29798 GCA_037355805.1 Ixodes ricinus
TTCTATGCTTTGGTCGTGCTACTAAATTGATAATATTATGGTTTCAGCTATTCCTTTTCTTCCGTTTTAGAGCCACGAAACTAAACTATTACATCAGATAGCTTGGATCCAGAACTCCCGCTCCGACGAAAATAATTGTATTTCGTCAGGCGCTACTTATGTTTTCCGTTGAAATATTCTGCGTAAAACTATCTGAGGGAACCCCTATTGTTTCGCGGAAAAGAAAACATTGCTAGTTTTGACTTGCTGACTAAAGCATTACAGACAAGAAAAATGCATTGTTTATTTTGTACTCGAAAAACCACATCCCTTACGTTGGTAGGTCACGGTTCAATGGTTAGATCAGTGTCTATGATTCAAGGTTACTTACCGCGAGTTGTAGAAGTATTGGCGCTTAAAACGTACCTTTTGCAATTGACTGCATTTGTAATATAAATTACGACAAAATGTCAGTATTAGCAAGACGTCAGGGATTCATTTCCTGTTCATAGATCTATCTTTCTATTAAACAAGTTAACTGCAATATCTCTATTCGCCTCTCTAGCTCGTCGCTCGCCCTCTCGTGGCCAAAGCGGGAAGCGCTTTAGCGAGTGTGCCCCGGATCCCCTGCTCAACAACCGCATAGAAACTGCTCCCAATGGGAGTATTCGCAGGCGGCTATAGCTGTGTGCGCGACTGCTGAGCGCGTGCTGATGGCGAGCTTCCGCAGTTCTTTTGCAACGTGCATTCCACACCATCATGGTTGCCGGTCTTAGCAACCTATTAATGAGAGTTCGTTCTGAGCATGCGCTCTAAACAGCACCCACAAAGATGGCGTCAAGAGAATAGCTCCCTATACAAGACGGTGTTATGTTTGTCCCCCTTCTCTGTGTCTCCTCGTCTCGGGGATTTTCAGAATGATCCTCCCAACTGTATCCTCGGAACAAAACAGCTGGCGAACAACTGTTTTTGAATAAAAACAGCATTCTATTTGTTGTTGGTGTCTTTGTTGCTGGCGCAAGACATTTTATTTTCTTGTAAAATTATTTTTTATTTTATATAAATGTAATATATCTGTCGAACTTATCACACAAGGAGTTTTGCCAAAACAATTAAAACAATAACACAAAAAACTGGAAAATAAAAATGGCTTCGCAGTAAATTTATTGACTTCTGTTGACGTCAATGTGCAAACTAAAAGTCATAATTAGTAGCCTTATTACCTAACCATCCCTGACTAACATTTTCAGATATTCGTATTAGCCGGAACATCTTGAGCAAATATTAGTCGATCGTCCTCAAAAAGTTCCATTGCTATTAAAATTTAGATGACCGAATTTCGCACCGAGAAATTTTCCGGAAAATTTAAGCCTGAGAAAAACTGAGATTCCGAAAGTAAAATCAAAGGAGCGACGGGTCTTTTTATATTCCCTAAAAACGAAGAAGGATGAGGCATCGAATAATTTTCTCGAAGTTAAAGTGGGAAGAACGTAAACACTTTAGGCAAACAATCTGTTGAAATATTTCCAGACCGGATAAAGCAAACAAGAAGCCACGTTAGATAAAAAGAAAACTGGCTCGTCGTAAGACCTGTTCCAGCGCTTCAGGACGTGGCAGCGAAACCACAGACACTAATTAATAAACAACTAATAACAATAAATTGTCGTTGTTGTTGTTTTTGTCGGAATCTCGCGCGGCTAAAGGCGCCTCTTTTCAAGATACGATAAATGTTCAGGTTGGCAAATATCTCCCCTGGAGCTTTAGGCGCACGATGTCGCCAGGTAAATAATCTTGAGCGATCGTTTCTCTCGGCGGAAAGAGTCGACGCGCGACAGCGTTTATTCTCGGTGAATAATGTTCCAGAGTATACTGGTAAATTCGAGTTGCCGCGAACACGGCTTTCCGAGGTTGCTCGACACACCTCCACCCTGACAAGGTTACTTTTGAAGCCACGTATCTAAGCTTCTCGTTATGCTACACCGGCTAGAGTCACTGGCAGAATGAGAACGGCAGGGTGTGTTTTTCGAGAGCCCGGCCTGCAGCACGCGCGCGCCATGCCTTCCGCCGTGTTTTGGCCGCGCGAGCGCGCTCGAGGTGCATGCGACGGCGAAGCCTGGTCCTAGTATGGAGCTCTCACTGGAGGCGGAAGAACTTGAGCTCCCTTCTAGCGTTCTCATTCTGTCAGTGAAAATACCGGGCGCGACTTAAAAGAATGTGAGAGTACGATAGTTTGTATGCTCATACATCTTTGATTCACATTTATACGGGTAGGTACTGTGCTTAAGAAGAGGAAGAGACGAGACCGCGCGGGGACATCAGTGCAGCGAGACTCTGGTTTGAATGATTAGTGGGTAGACGGAAAGCTAGCTGCCATTGCTTCTATTAGCTGTTGGAACGCGCTTGAACACAGAACGCTGGACTCTGGCGTACGGCGTTCAAACGCGTTCGAACAGCGAGTGGAGGTAACGGCAGCTCGCTTTGCGTCTAGCCTTTTATCATTCCAACCAGAGCTCCCTTCTCCGACGTCCACGCGCTCTTTAATCTCGTCCTCTTCCTCAGTTTGTGCCCGCATAGGAAGGACGTCTCATATATTTAATCCGATTGAAGCGCACGCTGTCCATTGTAAAATTTTTCATTGCAACCTTTCTAGTCCATGACACCTATACCGTGTAAATTTTCCACAATATATTAAAATATTTACTCTCACGTGACTTCTAATCGCTTCATAAAAACAAATGTTGGATTGTTTTTTACAACGTACAATTTAGTTTTGGAAGAAAACCCTATTTTTTCGGACAGCTTAAAAAACACCGGGCGTTGCGAGTACCGAGCGTGGTATTATCACTCCTCGGCCGATGAGATCGCAGCATTAGGCAATGGAACACGGGAGGACCAATCACGAGGCGAGAAGCGCGAACAAGCCATATTATACGTGTATCAGTGAGCACCCCTCTTGATGACATTAGCAAAATGTCTTCCAACGAGCTTTCAGACTTTGATGTTTTCCAAGCGGTGCTCTCAAAATGTAGCCTCGACTCCGGGATAAGAACTTGTCACTGGTCACGTAGCACTGTCACGCTCTTTTCTCGAAGCCGCTGAGAAACAAAAGAAGAAAAAAACTAAGTACGCAGGCGTGCTGGTGGCTAGCTAATCACAGTCTCGGTGTTGAACGAAAGATAAGAAACCACCCTCTATTCGGTTAAGTCACTTTGCGGCCGTAGCAAATGCTTGTGAAAAGATGCATCGGAAACCTTTTTTGATTTATTAACTACCGCGCTTTTCTTTGTTTCGCTTGAGGAAGAAAGCAGATGCGCAGCTGTAACACGTGCAAACAAGTCGAGCATTACGCATGGGCCAACTTTAGGCTTTGCTTTTCATGGCTGACTACCTAAACCACAGACCGGTCTGACGGGGTATTGAATTCTACTACGTTGGTAACAGCGTGGAAGATTACATTCAGTTATATGTTACGCAGAAGCAACACAAAAATCACAAATGACGAAACAATTACGCCGAAATTTTCGGCACATAAAATACAACTTGCTCATAAATTCGATTTCTAAATCTCAGATACATCGGTGTCACTAATAGTCAGACATGTACGTAACGCGTTACAAGTAACGAGTTACTTCTACCTAGTTACTATTTTCGGTAACGAGTAACGTATTTAGTTACTTTTCTAGAAAAGGAACGAGTAACGTATTTAGTTACTTTTAAGGCCAAGTAACGAGTAACGGTATTTCGTTACTTTTGAGGAGTAACGTGTACAACACCGCTTAAACGGCCTCGTTTTTATTCTAACCTGAGTATGCGTCTATTGCGAGAACGGTAGGTGGGCAACCCGAAAAACAACTAAACAGTATGACAGTACAGCAACGTTTATCGCTGAACACGTCAGTCGAACAGTTCGACTGACGTGTCCAGCGATAAACGTTGCTGTACTGAACTCTACAGCTGGGAATGTCCTTCACCCAGCGAACACAATAAGGTTCGTTGGTTGAACCTTCTAGAACTGGGTACCGTACCGAATGTAAACGCGGAGGTTGCGAGCACGGGAAGGCACTGAACCCATTACCCGCTGTCCTCAATGAAGGCGAAGTTCCCGAAGATTCACCAGCTCTTCCTGAAGCACAACACTGCCGTTCCTTCGAGCGCGTCGGTAGAACGACTGTTCAGCGTCGCCGGAGATGTAGTTATCAAGGAAGCGGGGAAACGTAACTTGTGAAAACTTCAAGAGGCAGCTACTGGTTAAGGTGCAACGACTACTAAAAGAAAGCAATAACCATGAAACAAAAACAGTTGTGTATTTGGTCGTCAAAGTAACGTGAAAAGTAACTCGTTACTTTTGAGGTGACTCACGCGTTCCTTTTCAGAATCGGTAACGAGTAACGTATTTAGTTACTTTTTGAGTGAGTAACGAATAACGGTATTTAGTTACTTTTTTGGGGTAATGTGTACATGTCTGCTAAATGTGCAGGAACAATGGCTCCCGAAAAATGGACCCTAAAAATGGTATCGGGAAAAAATGGGTCGGAACAAATGAGCCTGGAAAAAATTGCCCCAAGTGGCGCGCAGGAAAAAAGGGTCCCAAGAGATTAGAAAAATATATTCTCGGTGGAACCCAATTTGAAACTTTCGAGACATAATAACCTCGCAAATTTCCCCATCACAGTAATCGCAATATGGCATTCAGTGCTGTCATTTTTTTTTAATCTTCCAATAAAATGAAACAGACAGACGCTCTTCAACATACTGGCATGAATATTCTCGGTACATGCAGAAACGTTAGAGTCAAATGGTATGGCCGACAGCCCGCAGGAAGTCCTCAATTGCTGTCGTCCCTACAGGGATTCTTGAGACGGCGTTGGATTTCGACGAGCCTCGACCTGCTCCTCTTCCTGGGAGGAGCGCTGACTCAGTCCTTGACCATCTTTATAGTTACGGTTGATTTCTCTAAGAGTAAGGCGTCGATGGCCTCCGACACTGTTGGATGGCTCTGGGCTGTGACCGGCAATGCTTTCAAGCTTCGTATTTCCATGCTTCCCGCCAGCGTGTCGAAGTCCATCTTCCTGTTTGTTTGTTTTTGTTTTCTTTTTTGTTTGAAGAAAAAAGTCATTATTACAACATTTTAAACCAGAATGTTATTACTGTGTTGCAGACAATTCCAAAATTGCAAAATTTTGAAATATTTACATCTTTCTTTTCAAAATAGATTTCGCGTGAAATATATTTTATTACCCCTTATGGAAAATATTTTCCTACTTTCCACTTGGGGCCATTTGTTTTCCGGGGACACGAAAACTGTCATTACGAACCCTTTTACTTTGAGCTCTCGAAAGGCTGTAGTCGACTGACTACTATCGTGAACAATATGAGCTGAAACAGTCTTCCACGATTCTTTAGCATAGCCGCCAGTTTTTGAAAAGAGGTGTTCTCCGAAGTAAAGATAGCATGCGAAGTTCAGGTACCATACCTTGGACTATTTGACACATTGAGAGATAATAGAGCGTGTGGGGCCGCGGACGTGGGAAACTGCCGCATCGAGTGTTTCAGCTCATTTAGTCTGCGAAGGTACATTATAATGTGTACAGCAACACCGGGCCATCCATTTTAGCCAGCAGAAGACCACGGATGATGCATTCAAGCTAAGTCATTTCGGAACTGAAATAGACGATTAATATAATGAAATTAACAATATCCGCAAAAATGTCCAAAAGCCGGAAATGTTCTCCATTAGAAATGTTTACTCCCGCTTAACATAACGATGACATCAACAAAAATACAGACGTTTCACCACTTTTACAAGTGGAATCTTCGGTAAATACTGACAAAAATGAGAAGAGAGTGCCCTCCAGGCACTAGTTATCGCAAAGCGAAGTACAACTCTTTGCGATTTGTAGTGTCTGGCGTGACTCTTGCTTCATTTGCGTCAGTATATATTGAAAACGCCACCTGTGTAGGTAGAGAAATGTCACTATTTCTTGTTGATGTCTAGAGACATATACTTTAACCCACGATTCTTGGAGATAATTATAAGAAGATATACCTACGTTCACATACCTAGATCTCGGGCACCATTGCTGAACACCCTGAGGATCATAGCCAATCCCAAAACGGTGACCTTTGAGCTATTTGCTTGCGGGGGCAGCGGCGACCGGAGGTAGGAGAGGAGGTCGTGGTTCCAAAGTGCCTCAGCTCAGCGTACACAAATGTTCCAGCATTGCGGCTTCACGGCAATCTGTTCCCAACACAGCCGCTCTGGAGCGAGAAGCTCTCGGCAGCTCTGACGTCGGCCTCCTCTGTTCTTCGCGGTCCTCTGCGCCTAATGAGTTTTGCCCGAATCGATAACTAGCGGTGTCGGAAGCAAACGCACCAGTGCGAATCCCAACGAGCCACTGAAATCGCAGCCTGGTTCTCACCTTTACGCGGTCACTGGATTGGTGCGAGTGTGGTTCAAATGATGCTGTTTTTTTTCTCTTGTTTGTTACTTAGTCGTTCGGGGTGTATAGTTTATGAACATTGAGGATATGAGTACAATTTTTGCTTTGTAGAGGTCTTTAAGAGCACGTGCTTTTTTTTTCTTCATCTGTGTATTATATAAGTGGGTGCTGTTTAATTTCTCATTTACCTCATGTTTTTTAGTATGTCTGCTGATTTGTTTAGGTATAATCTGCTACATCGTGTAATAAATAACACAGACACCTTTTGTGGGAATCTGTTTTATTATTTTATCTTAATTTCGTGGGAAAAATATTTTCTTCAGTATTAAGACACTCGAACTTCAAAACTTGTCAAAATCAAGTCAGACAGACTGGTGTTGTTACTAATCACGTTATGAGACTAATACTTACATTGTGCTCGAAATGTGGAAAATATTAGTAACTCCCTTTTTTAAGTTTCTAAAAAAAGAAAACGTTTTCAATAAGATTAAACTCTTTCAAATGCATAATTAAAGGGCACGTTTATGGTGAGTCACGCTTCAACTCACTTTTTCCCTAATATACAGAAATAGAAGTACAAAACTGTGCCACTCGGATATCTAATGGCGTGAACACTTTTGATTTTACTATTCCGCAGTACGCGTACAGAATGGCAGATTATGCCTGAAAGCCCTCAGCCTGGCGTGCCCCGGGCGACACGTTTCTCGAGGACGAACAAGACCGAAGAAGATTCGCTATGCCATCCAAATCGTTACGGAGCTCAGAAACTGCGGCTTGTTAACGCGCCAGAGCGGTGACATGCGCGAACTCGAATCGACTCCCAGCGCGGGCTGCGGGCGACACGTCGACTCGACGGAGCGTCGCCTCGGGAATCGATCTTGGGGCAAACAAAAAACCCAGTCGAGTTGACCGCAATGGCACGTAGAAGACAAGGCCTCTGCCTCTGCCCTTCCAACGTCATCACTAGCGGACCCGCGCAGAGCCGCCTATAGCTTGCGTCAGCGTCTCCGGCGGCAGGCGGCGAAGCCAAGACAGACGCGTCTGCCGCTTTTCTGCGTACTGTCTTCGAGCTTCAATATGTTTACCGCTTGGGGCGGGTCGCAGACCTCCTAACGATGACGTCATGGCGGGCCTTGTCTTCTAGGTGGTATTGGTCGACCGTAATGGCACCGACGATGACACGCAGGACGTCTGCGGCTTATAAGCGGGTAAAGAAAAAAAGAAGCTAAAACCAATTGTCGCAGACGCCGGTGGATCCGATCCCCAAATTAATGACGCCACTTGGCCGGTTCTATTTGTTTGTCGCGGTTATGCGGGTTCTTTTCTTGGGGAGGGTGGGCTAATTTCTGAGTTGCGACGTCGGGCGTCTGTGAATCGGGGCATCGGTAATTTGTCTTTCGGAAGGTTAGTGCAATTTGTTATAACTTTTTTTATTTGTGCGTTTATTTAAAATATTTTTCTCGGTTGGTTTGTTTTATTTGCATTTGTTTGTATGCATTGCTACATATTTCTTCGATGCCGGAATGCGTTCTTAACAAAGAGAAAATGTATTCCAACGTATATAGTATATACAGGTGTTTTTTTATCGAATATAGATTTAAAAAAAAAATGCCGCAAAAGCTAAACAGATTGCGGTCTGTGCAAGTGAGACGTTCCTGTTCTCTTCTTTTGCTGTCAACTTTCGTATTCCCCAGTCTCGGGCTGCTTCAAAATAATTAGTGAATGTTTTTTAATTAGTCATCTTTCAGTCGCATTTTCTCTCGGACATAATGTCCACCTGGCCGTATATCTCACTTGCTCAAACCGCATTTGTCTAGCTTTCACGGCTCATGTTTTTTTTTTTTTCAAAATCTGTATATGATAAAAAAAAAGTCACACACACACCTTCTACATAAAATAGTCCGAGTCAATATACAGGTCGTAGGATGGTTTTTCCATTAAAAGGGTATGCTGTTGACATTCGAGCATGAAAATATGATGTCATCCCCAATAGTGATTTTGTTTTGCGTCATTTGATTTTATTGATGGCCTCAAGCTTTCGTAACTTAATTTTCGGGATTGTTTTTACGTCTAATACGAGATTGAAATTATTTATTGCTGACAAAATATTTCAACCCGTGTGCTCAGACATACACCAAAAAATGTCGAAAAATTCTTTCTTGCTTGTAAAATTATCAGCTAAACATAAAAAAAAAGTCCGAGGGCACATAAGCACTTCTTATGAGCTGTGAATGCGAAAGCATGCCGCCTGCGACGTACTGCTTCCTCCTCGCATTCTCGAAGGGCCTCGTCCTCTTGCCTCCTGAGACGCTTTGAATCGCGATCCGCTTGAGCCTCCCGACGGCCGAGCGCGCGCTCTCGTGAAGTGGCCGCGCCGCGCTGTGCTCGGCCGTGCAGCCACTCGGGAGTCTGCCCGTGCGGGCTCTGCTGGCTCGGCGGCCAGCCGCTCCCTCTTACCGGCGGCCGGGCCGCTGCGCCGTCATGGAGAGGGCCTCTCTGGTGGCGTTTCTTGGAACCTGAACTTGCGAGACCAATGGGAGCCTCGTTCCTTGAAACTATGACGCGCGCCGGCCAATGAGAGCCTATCCATCATATCGCTGCTACAGACGACAGGCTTCGCTCCATTGGCACAGGCGAGTTTAGGTGCCGTTTGGCTCGGCTTCAAAAGCTGATAACGCCGGTTCGCTCCATGGGACAGTTAATGCTTTTCCATTAAAACACGCATAAATAATTATACATCCACACCGCTGAACTAGCAACCATTTGGCCGCTTCTTTCTTATCTCGTAGCTATCGGAATAAAGGTGCTTTTTATGTATTTTCTTTCTCGTCATTTTTTTCTTTCAAACTTGCGCTTCTGTGGACCCTCGCAAGAATGCTATCTACTTGAAGTGCAGTATAATGGAGGGGGCACATACACATTCGTCCCTCATTTCCTCGATAAAATCTGTTAGTGCCCCCTCCATTGTCACTGCACCCCAAAAGATGAGTATTCTTGCGAGGCTCCACAGGATACGCCACTTTGAAAAAGATGATGAAGAAGAGAATAGATAAAAATCACCTTCATTCCGGTAGCTAAGAGAGAAGAAATAACGTAACATAAATGGTTGCTAGTCCAGCGGTGTGGATGTATAATTATTTATGTGTGTTTCTATTCTTTTATGTTCAGCTGGTAATTTCACAAGTTATGAACCAACTTGCTCAGTTTCCACCCGTAACACTTTCTTGCCCTGCGTTGTTATTTCAAGAAAGCTCGAGTAGGGTACGGCAGATCCTAGAACCTCTACTCAAAAAGCAGGTAGACCCCATGAGGAATATCGATCCACAATGTATAAAATAAAACACGAATATTCTGCAGTAGACGTTTGTTTGTTTGTTTGTTGTTTAGCTCAGGAGAGTAAGGTCGCTCTTAAACAGGCGTTACGCGCATACCGAGGAGATTCACAGGTCCATTAAAAGGAAAAAGAAATAAATATAAGAGGGGAAGAAACGTCATTGGAAGGGGACGAAAAGCGTCAACTAATATTAATAGTGATAATAATGATAATATAATAATAATACAGTTTATTTTCATTTCCATTGCAGGTAATGATGGGGCCGACAATGAAACCACGATAGACGGCTAGACAAGCTCTCGTTTGTGCTAGAAGATTTGAAGGTCAAATGTAAAAGCACATGATAAATGTTTACGTATACACCCATGAACCTGACAAAGTGTAAAGCTTAAAACTCTGTAAATCATTAGCTGTTCTCACTTCTATCTCGTCCAACCCTTCTTGAAATTGCGACCATCAATTTATTCTAATTATATCATCTTGAGTTGTGTATTTTTTATATAATTTTGTTCGAGGCAGTGTTTGGTGTTATTTTTAACGTCATGTCCTAAACATGTTAGAAGTAAACGTTTTCTCAACAGATGTATTTTAGGCTAAAGTAATACCGCCTTTTTTTACGCCTTTTTTTAAGTGCTCAGGTAACTTTATTTTAATTCATAGCTGCGATAACAAGACCTTTTACCGAGTCTTCAGATAAATCGAAATCGCCTTAAAAATTCACTGAAATAAAAAAAAACTAATTACGTCAGAAAATGGATATTTAGTGAAAATTAAATTCGCCTCATATCTAAAGGGGCACTGAAAGGTCGAATTATTGTTGTTCTTTTTATCCAAACGATTGAAAACGATGCCTAGACATTACCCTCAAAATTCGAAGCTTGGAAACTCAGTATTTCGTAAAAAATAAATTTTTAAATGCCGAATTTGAAGTTTTAGCGTTTTCCGCGCCAGTGCATTGACGTCAGAGATTGAGTCGTCCAGCAACTTGAGTTTCTCTTCCGCTTTCGAATCGTCCGGACCGGAAGTGTCGTATTCTCCCGCGTCCCGCGATCAACCGCGCTTCTCTCTGCGTGCCGCCTATCGCTGTGAGCAGACGACGCTTCACTTTCGAGTTTGAAGTTCTTTAGAGCCCTTTCAGCGATCTCAATTTCTTTCTATAACGGTGTGAGGTCGAGGAGGATGCGCAGTGGACTTTGAGAGCGACGTGAGGGGCCATCGCCGCGCCGGTGCTGTGTGAAAGGCTGCCCCGGCGGAGTCAAAACCGAAACTACGGTACCACAGACACCAAACTCAGTTGTTTTGACCGTTTGACGATTCCCTTTTCGAAGTCTGAGAAGACGTCGGGCACCTAAAAAGAGAACTTCGTTCGATTCCTTGACTCCCCGATCATCCTCAGTGCTACATCTGCCGAGCGCCGCCATGCTTTTCGAGGGCGGATCAAAGCCTGGATGCCACGTCATTTTCCGGTCTCAGATTTTCGATATTTCAAAAGAAGGGGGCGTAGTGCGTTCGGAATTGCCTTAAAAATATGTTTTACGAAGGCCGTTAATAAATAATATAGAAATGTCGCTTACAACCTTCTAAATTTTATCATTTATTGCGTCCCAAATGAAAAGAAGTGAGGAGGTGAGAAGAGGGAGAGAATGGCGGCGAAAATAAAAGGGCGCGCGCGCGTGTGAAAACTGTTCGTTGCGTTGCGGTAATTTTTGCGTGTCTATAACGTGAATCGTTTTGCAAAATATACGTCCTTTAGGGTGTCAGTGCCGCCTTAAGCAGCGAGATTAATTTTAAGTTAGGAGCGAGTTCAAAAGATGTTTCTACAGCGTGTCCCACCAAAAGCTTTACAGTTTTGTTTTTTGTTTGTTTTAAGCGTAAAATTAAATATAAACATTGTTGAACGTTCATCATCCGCCAAACATAGCTTTAACGGTCCGAACCAGATGCCAGAGTTTCAGGACTAACCGTCGTCTACAATCAAAACTTAGTGATTTCTGAAAATTTTCAATGGCAAAAATGAGGCCTGTTTTGCCCGTTTTTTGTAAACTCCGGCCATTCAGCTCATAAAAGTTTCTGATAATCACTTATGACTCTTAAATAAGATAACGGTTGGTTCTGAAAATTTGGCATCTCGTTCAGATCTTTAGGGCTACATTTGGCACAAAAATAAACGTTCGGCGATAAAACAAAATATTTTTCGGCAAAAAACAAAAAAAAAACCGGTAATGTTTTTTTTTTTTTGGGGGGGGGAGGGATACTCTGTATTTCGAGACATGGGTCACGATAGGCTCCTTCGGAAATGCTCAAATGTGCCGCGCGTGAATATAGGAATTTGAATATTGCGTGAAAGTGCTTTTCTTTTTCTCGGAAAAAGTTAATTTTGTGACGTGCTGTACTATTTAAGCACTTAAACTTTTTTGTTAAACAAGGTTTTTTTTGGTTAGGTTTAAGAAAACAAAAAAAACTCTCTAAAAATATTAAAAAATAATCATTGTCATCGATTTGTATTGCGTCTCAATTATTTGTCTTTTTCCTATTTATTAGCACATAAAATAAGCAACCACTAACTGACTAACTACTTTAAAGCCAATTATCTTATTAACGTCTACTTTAAAAAAGTATGTAAAAAACGACTTTCTTTCTTCTTTTTTTTTTCAGTTAGGCGTATTTGCCGTCGACAGTGAGAATTTAGAGGAGCAAGCGTGCTCGAGCAATAGGTCGACCTGCAGTCGCGCAACAACATGCAAAAAATAAAAAATACAAAAATAATAATAAGAAAATAAAAACTATAGGGTGAGCACTTTAAAGGAGGGTATAGTGCATAACTGCGGTCGGGCTCAACATTCCGCTGGCTTATGGAGACGCTTGTGGGCTGGGCACTTGGACGGGTCATTTGCATACTTCTGCATGATGAATGAAGGGAAAGAAGCGCATTTTTCTCGACGCCAAACTGTGGAGACGTGAAACGCTTTCCGGTTCTACCCAACCTCACTTTTACTTTATTCAACTTTTTCATTCATATTATTAATATTATTATCACCAATTTCGAGGGAATGTCTTAAAACCTGGAGTTGAGAAAAGTTTTTCACGTGGTTATTTGTTTTCGTTTTGCGAAGAACGTTTTGCTCTTGACACAGTTAAACATTTCCACCGTAGCGAGTTTGGTGAATTTTAATACTTATTTTCTTCTGGAATTTCTTTTCTAAAACCTGTAGCAGCATGATGTTTAATAAAGAGAGTTCGACATATATAAAATCAAATAAAGTCAAATAATATTTTCATACAAAATTGTTGATGGATAATTTTTATTTATTATCATATATATCAAGTTATCACGTGAGGGTTAACATTGTTCCATTGTAATGTTATGTCGGTCCGCTGAACCTTCAAGACAACAAAATACTTGTTTTATGAAAAAGTCTTCATCGAGCGAATAAAAATTATACGATCAAGCCTGTGTTCAGGCTCGAAGAAGAAATCTTTTAACATTCTGACTTGTTTTTGGTGCAGTTTAGCAATATATATCATTCCGTATAACCTGCCGAGAAACAAATCCTCAAAGTTACTCCATTAATTCCGCTGAGTAAGAGCGAACAAAAAGCACCGCTTTCTTTTCAGGAAAATTGAAGCTCCGTCTTTCTTTTATGTGTTTTTGCTCTTTAAAGAGGGTGTGCAACGATTTCCGGACTTCGGTCAAAAATTTGTAGAAGTTGCCCTCTGACACTTCTGAAGTAAAGAACAGAAAACCGATTTCGCCTGCGTGTCCTAGTTGTTGTGTAAAAAAAAAAGATAAATATTGGCATTTCTGGCACCCCTCAACTCACTCCCAGTCTTCAGGGTCACACCTGGTCGCACTCCTAGTGACGTCATTCGGGGTGCCGTGTAGGTTCCCGTGTGCTCTCTCGGAGGACGCTCCCTCTCCCTCTCTCTGCTGACATTAGCGGGCGTTATGCTGCAGCTTAGAGCCGAGCAAGGTCACGTAAGCTTCTCGCCGTAGTTCCTTCGGCTGCCACTCGCGGCTGCAGGTGGGGGAAAAAGCTCGACTTGTGCTTTGCGATTATGCAGCGGAATGGCGACATTTTTTAATGAAGAGATGTTTTCTCTATCCTCCGGGACACGATAAACAACGTAAAAATGTCGAGATGCAAATTCTTTTAATCTTAAAATCGTTGCACCCCCTTTTAATGTCACAATAAGTGTCACAAGGGTCTTTCACTTGAGTCATGTCGATAAGTGCGCCATGTATTCCGTTCTGTATCAGTAAAATTAATCTCTGAAGCATACTATATGACTAAAAAATAAGCAATCACTTTTACTCATTTTTTAAGTATCTTGCTTCAAACAATTAGAACTCGTCGTGGAATATCACGTCCGGCCATTTACTTCAAATTCGATAAGTTATCCGTAGAAAGTTATTTTTTAAAGCTTGCATTTACGCCATCTAGGGAAAACACAGAGCTTTTATTAGAAAAGTATCATACATGTACCCAAAATGACCAAAATGACGACTAAAAAAAGCAAAGTTAGAACATATGTGCTTATCAGAAGTACAAACATTTCATCGAAGAAGTAACAGCTAACTAAAAAAAAAATAGCGTGCCTCTTATTCCAATTTAATAATAAAAAAAAAACGGGAAGACAAGAATGCTTTCGTTTTCGCCGAAGCAATAATTAGGAATTATTTCAAAGTGTTTGAGGCCGGAATACAGAAAATGAAATCAACTTGTTTGTTTTAGTCCTTACCAGTTTTATAATTCTTTGTTTTGTAGTTATTTTGAGATGTGCAATCTTGAAGCATGTCTCTTAAAAGAATTGACGAGACACGAAGCTTTCCCATCTGTTTTTTTCTTATTTGGAACGCTTGCCGAAATTCTCCGTTCTTTCCTCTCAAAGAAAATGGAATACGTTTACAAATCTCTGTAATGCGAAATTAGAGCGCAGCTCTGGAGGAGGAGGAGGAGGAGAGGAGGGACGTTTCTCATAATGCAACGCGTGACGTGAGGTCTACGTGACCCTCTACGTGACCCTCAGTCACGTGACCCTCGTGACGTCACGTGACCCTCGTTAGGTCACGTGACCTCGTGAGGTCACGTGACCCTCGTGACGTCACAAGTCCCGCGCGTTGCATTATGGGACATTTCCCATAATGCACCGCGCGGTTACGCCGGACGGCGACGGCGACGACCGCTCAAGCCGGAAACGGGCGCCTAAGAGCTGCGCTCTAAAAATGCCCTAAAACATAAAAGAATACAGTTTAATTCTAAGACGTTCGCGTGCGCTGTAAATGCATAGAAGCTCTGCCAGCAGCCCGATGTTCAAGTTGCTGAAACAATGCCCCTGACATTCTCATAATGACAATGATTACAACTAAAGTTTTCGAAGTCTGACGCCAAAGAGTGTTGAGGGAATGTCGTTATACGATGTCAGTTCTCGTATTTTATGCAAAGAGCCTTTGGGGCTGCAACAGCTATACGCGGAAGCCACTATGCGTTCCAAAACTCATCATTAATATTCTCGGAAGAGCGTTTAATTAGACTCTAATAACTGACTAATCTAAGTAAACGTCCTTACTCGGACCTCTGAACCTTTCTCGCACTGGGATTCGACGCGGCGATAATTGACGGTGTAGTGTTTCAAGGCGGGTGATGTACTGATTAGTGCCTCCGATCAGCAGATTAGCTTCGCCCGATGGCAGAGATGGCGAGATTCATTGTTCAAGTAAAGCCAGCGTTGAGCGTAGCAAATAAGGAGAGTAAATCTTTGGAAAGCTGGTTCGCATTTTCTATTACCCTTCGCCATAAAAATGAGGGTCTTTCATTTCTCAGAGAGGAATAGGAGGATAGGGGAGTAGCTGTGGAGGGTTCGATACCGGTGCCGACGTGGAAAAGGAGGGGTGCTTATGCCACTTTCCTTAAGAGTCGAATTCGGCATAATAGAGAGTTGAAACGGCTTTTAATTCCACTAACATTAAATCAAATTGTATTGGCGTTTGTTTCTGAAAAGCGAGCGACTCTAACAAAGCAAAACAAAATAGTTGACTTATTTTTCGCAGGTTTATATTACGAAGTCCGTCATGAGGGCTGTACATTGACTGTGCTCGTCGGGATTTTTTATCCTACTCAAGCGTAAAATTATAGAAAGCAGCTAAAAAGCGCAAACGAAACAAGGACAAAAAAAAAAGACACAAAGACGACAGGACTGGGTGTCCGTCCTGTTGTCTATGTGCCTTTTTCTGTCCTTGTTTTGTTTGCGCTTTTTAACTCTTTAAATCAATATGAACCAACTCGCCCAGACACAAGTTTTAATCCAACGTAAAACTATAACCCATTTTTCATTAAAGATCGTCTTCGCAAGGCTGAAGAAGACGTTTGGCATCCTGGCAGGTTCAGTGTCAAGAAAATAAGCTCGGACGTTTTCATTATATGCGCGGAACTTTATGTCTCTGCGCGTGCTAGGACGACAACATAAAAATCCAAAGTTCCATCACCTTTTACGTTGAGGATTGAGGAGCTCTGCGAATCTAATTAAAAAATCACCCCGATTTTTTTCTTCGTTTTTTTAAGTGCGTTTTTTTCTATTATTGAAAGGTGGCAAAAGTTTGAAGCAACCAGAATACACCGACAGCTCATTAAAGAGTTCCACTTCAAGATTCCGAGCCCCGTCAGTCGAAGTGATTTTTCGAGTAAAGAGCTTCGAAACAACGAGGCGAGGACCTTGATTCCGGAAACACTGATTTCCACTTAGTTTTCGTCGAGAGCTAGCTCCGAGACAGGCACCTAATGCAAGTGTTATCAGCTTGGCGCACTTCGCGAACATTTATTTATTCGCTAATTTATTTCGTAATGTAAAAAAAAAAAAACTTAGGCGAGCTTGTACATGAGGTAAACGTTCTCACGCGGCATTGGCCCAACGGCGATGGGTTTTACGAACCAGTCAGGTGCGATGACAGCGCCATAGGACCTTGTAATCAATCCGAGCGTCATTCTAATATCACGGTCACATGATTAGCTCCCGGTGCATGATTAGCCTTCATAATTTGTGCAGTCGGTGCGGTATACTGAAAAAAAGACAAAACAAAGATGAGTAGACATGGACCAGAGTGTAAAATAACGCTGGATCAGTGCTTAAATTATATATTCCGCTCTTCTCCGTTTCAGCTTTACTTCAGACCACAACGGACGCTGCGGGTAACCGGGGTCGACCCATAGCTCGAAGTATGTTAAGAAAATAAGCGTCAAGATCATGAGCCTTGCCCTGCTTTTTTTAAGCTGTCAGTGACAATAGATCCAATTTTTTTTCATTACTATAAATTTTTTAATATTGCTGACTTTTTTTTTACTGTTGTAAGTATATTTTTAACAAAACCGCCAAACAAAAATTTCACTCAATTACGCTTGATCTGACATTTTTTCTACTTTCTATGCCCTTACCAAACGCTACAGATGGAGGACAGTGGAGTTTTATTTCGCTCGTATTTGAGTACGTGCACAACAAGCAACAGTGAGCGCATAACTCTCCAAGCAACTTAAGAAGCGATGTTTTCGGAGATATTTCGCGAAGATATACGGTTACAGCGATAATTAAACGGTTTATTGTAAAATAAAAGGAAGAATCACAATATAATATCGTCCAACGGTGGATTGGGGCGTGAAGCACAGAACGCGGCTACTTTGAAATACACCGTTTAATTTGCTGGTTTCGTTTTCACTCGTTTCCGTAACGCATTTCCTGACGAACACATTCTGTGTTTCCCGTCTGCTTCCAAACAATCACCTTTTTATCGCACGAATTGCCACGCTCTGGCATTTCCTTCCTCTCCCAAAATGTGCATCATGTTTTTTTCTAAGTTAAAATGTGTTACGTACTAATACATATCTGAACATGCTCGCTGGGAAACGTTTCCTCGTAACGTTGTTTGGATCATGTCCTAACACGGTATAGGCATGCCCTCAATCGATGCTTCTCACAATTCAGGGAGTATCGCGAACGTTGAGAATATTATTTCGAGAACCTATTTACGTATGCTCATTATTAAGCATCGTAAGCTTTCCGGTTCAGTGGTGCTTATTCTTCTAGAGTAAATAACGCGAGAAACTGCGAGTGCGACACGTTACGCCTGTGTTATAGCATCTCGGAAGCGATGGTATTTGGAAGCCGAGCATACAAACCACAAAAGTAATGTTTAAAATACAAATTTCTTTACAAAACTCGTTAAACTGTCATTATATAAAAATTTTCGACATGTAACCTCCAATTTGTGGACGCGATAATGGCGACATTTTTCTTTTTCCGCGCCGGGAAGATATATGAGTAGATCTCTCATTGATTTTTGTAAAATACCATATATGCAAGACAATTATAGCAACTTTCTCGGTTTACTTGCCGGGAAAATTTAAGCAAAAGATATGTATGTTTTTATTGTCTTTTTTATGACAACACCACCTACTCACTTTCACTGAGCTTTCTTCTGACGAAATGGAGGCTTAAAATGCACACTCATGCGACGAATAAAATTAATCTCCATTATCACTACTCAAATAGAATTTATCTGCGCTTATAGAACAAAAAGGTAGCTCGCATTGTAATGCTGTCGATCTGCGTCCACACTATTAATGAGCAATCTAACCAGTGCAGTACACGTTCTAACCCACGGTATTTAACTTCCACCACGAATTAGAGTTGTTACGAATAGACTGCTTTTCAAAACGTCGTCCACGTGGGAGTTGACGACAGCGTCTATTTAACGATGGATGCCGAACTCTGCGGTTACCAGGTTTTATGGTGCTTTCTAACGAACTCAAGGTGTGTGAGCAGAACTATACATAATTTGACCACGAGTTAAAGCCAGTCAAATGCTAGAATTCATGCAAACACGGACACAGATACTAAAATCGCATTGTAACAGCGAATCCAATGATCATCCATTGCTCATCCATCGCGCATGCATTGCGCAACGGCTGCGCATCCACTGCGCTCGATTGGTTCAGCAGATAATAACCCTGGCACGAAAAGATGACATTCGCCGTAACATTTCAGTTTTCCTGAAGTTTGAGTGGCCCCGTCGGTTCCTAACGTCGGTTCCGCTCGTACTTATGGTGAAACGAAGTGTAACACACCGTGTCGAAGATGCGTACGATCGAGAAGCCCCGCAAGCACCATTATTTTATACATTGTTACTGCGAATATAGTTCCACTCCAAATTTCTTCTCGAGACAAGCGCGTAGACAGAGCATAAAAAAAGCTTCACAAAATAATTAAATACAGAAAGTCTGAGCACACACAGCACAACAAGCACAGGAGAAGTGTTCTCCGTGTTATGTCTCTCAATGTTTAGCACTCCCTTAAAGTTTTTTTTATATATTTTTGTTTTACAACGCCTCACATACTGTACCAACTTCAGAAACGAGGAAATGGGAAACGAGTGTCGTGGTTTCGAACGTCCGGCGGCGTTAATGGGTTGCCGCGGTCGGGTCTATACGTGATGCAGACGGGGTCAATGGGCGGATGCACTCTCACGTTTCTGATATGGCCGCCGACGAAGGTGTGCGGCGCGAGCACACGGCTATCCTATTCAATGGGACTTCGCTTTCGCTAATTACGCGGGCGTTCCGACTACAATTTCAAATACTTCCTCCCCGTCTCGTGCTTTACGGTCTAAGGTTGCGCCGTTTTAACGCCAGGCTGTTCTTTTTCTTTCTTTTTTTGTTCTGATAATTCTATTTGCTGCGAACTTTTCTTCGATTTTCATATGTTAATTTGGAGATTCCTAAAACTCCTGACATGTATACCAATTTTTTTTTCTTGCTGTTAGCCTTTTTTTTGTATCGTTCGAACTTAACAAGAAATGGGGTCATGCATGAGAGCGCGGATCAAAGAAAATGAGGTTGTACGGCGTTCTTGTTTTCTACGGCGTTTCGCGTTTGTTTCTACGACGCTCTCGGGATGGCTACCTGACATTGGCCGAATTGCGACGAGGTGCGTTGAAGTCAGAAACGGCAAGTCCAATGAGGAGGTCGAGGAAATCGTTTCATTATAAAAAGTGAGGCAGTTATGCGACGCTGGCATTACGCGAGTACGTGAAACGCCATGCACTTTGTCATTAGGCAAGTGCAATACTGCGCGATGATTCACAGCGTAGAAAGCCGGCACAAAGCACTGGTTGACATCGCTGTTTGCAAATAAATGCCTATTATTTCGCTCTGTGCGATGCTTGATGCGGATTATATAATTGGGCTCTAATAATAAAACCCCAGTCTAAACACGTGACCCCAGCGTTCTACAAACCGCATTCCTAGAAAACTTATTTATGAACCTCGGCAATGAAAAAGGAAATATAATTTTTATGAAGGTTCTTTTTTTTAAAATTAAAGCGTTACAAATGCTTCAAAATCAAGATTTTTTTCTTTTTTTTTGGGGGGGGGGGGGGGGGAGTGGGAAACACACGCACGAACTTTTTTTTGTTTTGGAAAGACGAAGAAGTGTACATGCGGCGATTCCTTCTGTTATGACTTTCTTTGATTTTACAAATCATAACGGAAATTTATCCTCGACTTACCTATGGCACCTTCTACAAGAAAACAAGCGATTGATTGGCACTTCATTTAAATACCATGCTTCAACGACATCCGGCACCACGTTAGATGGCTACAGGTCATCTGTATAAAAAGGTACGATCGACACCGGTGCCTTAATTTTTTTATTATTTTTTTACACTTACTCAACAGGTTGTTGAGCCAGCATTAGTCGGCAGGCTGGCGTCAATTAGCCCGTGGAGAGGCCATTCGGGAGGGTGAACCGATTACCGCAGCTCGTTAAGCCTGAGTGGATTCCTGAAACGAGCCTTTCTCCAGTCTCAGACACGTCAGGGCGAAATTGATGTAAAGAGGTTCGTGAGAAACCAGAGGAAAGCCCTTTCTAATGGACTCTCGCAACGCATTAATAAAACACGGCGATGCGCGTCTGTGGTAAATATTTCAACCTCCGTTAATCTCCCAAGGGTAATTACTGCACGGTATTGGTTACGACGGCCGCTACTCGTTCGGCTCGACAAAAAAAAATATTGAGACGAAACATTTTTTGTGTCTGGAAATTCCTGGCATCGGGTGAAGTTGTTGTTGTTGTTTAAGTTGGATTGTATGCTTGAGTTTACAAACTAAAAAAAATAATAATAATCCGGTAGTTTTATATGCAGTAATCAAACTCTAATCTAGAAAAAGAACTGATTAAAATAAAATTCTCACGTTAAAAAAGACACTTTGCCAAAACATGGCACACAAGTGGAGTAGATTTTTTGTTGTTTTGATGTGCTTTTTAGAAGTGATAACTTTGAGCAATTTTCTAAGTTATTTTTGTATGTTACAACTTTGCTTTAATTGTCTAGCTATCTACACACCTCTGTTGTAATGACCTTCAAAAGAAGGCTGTCAGTATTTATAAATAAATATATGAATAAATAAACGGTAATAAAAATACTTGAAGTTAAAGCAAGTAGGCAGGCGAGCTGGTTAAGAATAGACATAGTAACCCTGGAGACTAGGGGACAAAAAAGGACGGACATACACGAAACTCCGAACACAGCTAAAGGTTTATTTTTCAGAACACCTCCTTAAAGGGGCCCTGCGAGGACTTTTTACTGGCTTTAATTTGCACCGAACCTGAGCGCACTGAACGTAGTAACTTAATGAAACTTTTCTTTTCTCGAATTTCGCTTTATTTTAAAAGTTACAGGCAAATTAAAATTACAAAAACAAGCAAAAAAATAACCTCCTTCATGACGTCCTTGGTTGCTTGAGTGGCCGTGAACTAGACGAGGGGTAGTGAGCTCAGCGAGCGCTCACGGCTGCCGCACTCCGTGTCGACGGCTCGAGAGGGCGCCACTAAAGCATGTTCTGGCTAGGCTGTATGAAGCGGGCAGCCAGGGCGGCTCGCATTGCATTTGCTGCGCGATTAAACACTAATTCGGCATGACACTTCATTGGCCACAAACGACAGCAAACACGGGGTAAAGATCAGTTCAGAACGGGAGCCACTTCGCGCTGCCATACCGCCAAAAGGCCAAACCGCAAGCCAAAGCTGCTCGCCGAAGGCCTTGGGAACGCTCGGAACCGGTCGGATCCTCCAGTCCGTACGACCGCAGCGCCGCCGCGTACATCCGGGACCTTTCTACGCTCGCCGCTCGTTGGCGCCTGATCCCACTACACCTTTCTAGTATGCGCCGCCTTTTCACCGCTTGGTGGCGGGTATGTCGACGGGTCATTTCTTGTTTCCGTACTTTCTAAACTGCATTTGTTTCTTTTCTGATCTAAAATAGTGAACAAAAACTACTTTTATAAATAATTGAAACTGTTCGCGCCACTTATATTTTGTATTTCGACTAAAAAGAAGCTTTTAGCGGCTCTGACCAGTAGTGAGCCCAGGACCAAAGACGTCACATATCGCGCGCTTTCGGCACCGCGGGTCGCCCCCATAGGTGGAGGAGGTTTCCGCGTCGTCCGGTTAAAATATGACGCACTGATATTTAGTTACTCTCTCCGTGCCCGCTGGCTTGCCCGAACCCCGAGGGACGTGAAAACCGCAAAGAAGGTAGACGCTTAAATATGATTGCAGGAGGCCCCTTTAAATAGGCCCACAAACCCTAAGAAGACACACGCTGCACAAGGTCACACACCCGTGGCAGGTAAGAAACAAGAAACAAGAGAACAAAAGACACACGCTGCCCTAGGGTCACACACCCGTGGCGGGTAAGAGCCTAGAACCAGGACAGGCAAGCGACCCGACGACTCACAAAAGGACGCTACTTTGTAGGGACACTGGAAAGCCCCGAAAAACCCACGCACTCTCTAAAGATAGACACAGGGTGTTCTTCGTCACCTAATAAAACACTATAGATAGTTTTACAATAGTGGGCTATCGATAGTTCCTCAAAAATCGACTATAAACGATTTTATGTTCTCTTTTCGGCTATTGATAGTATGCTATCGAGTTTCATGATAGTCGACTATCGGTATTATACTCTCAATAGTTTTACGATAGTCCACTATTGATAGTATACTATCGAGAGTACTATGGATAGTTTTTCGATAGTCGACTACTGATAGCACAATCGTGAGTTGTTGTTTTTACTATGGATAATCATATTTGGCTTCCACTATCGATAGTATCGATAGAAATACCGATAGTTCTGTACCACTACGGGGAACACGTACAGGACATATCAAAGTAGTAAAAAACTAGCACGTTCATTCCAGACAAAGGATACCTTGAGGCGACAGCTTATGCTACAGGTATTCATGCATTTTTTATACGTTGTCACGACGAAGATATATTGGAAGAAGAACCTACCGGTTATTGATAAGGCGTTATAAAATTTTCTTCTATGTGGACGGCCAGTATATCGGGGATAATTTCTGCGTTAGGCAATGAGGCGCGCTAAAATTCTTCCTTGTTCATTTCTAAGGGTAGCAGGTTCAGTGAGAGCCGAAAGCAAACATTCTCTTAGTTTTTTTTTTTTTCGATTGTTTTAAAGTCGTATTACAACAGGATTACCCACCTGGAATGTTTAGGCTTCGATGACTACATAAGTTGAACTAGAAAGCAGAAACAATATACCATATTCTACACCAGGTTATTGCAGTATACATTAGAACAATATACTGGTGTAGAAATATTTTTATGTACCTTGAAAGTGACCAAACCCTTGCATACCCAAACGTCGGATGTACATTTTGGCTTTATGAAATCAAAGTTATTAGATAATTTAAATAAAATATGAGTAATATTCCCGCGTGCTCAAGGCGGGACTATATAGCACATATCCTGGCTTTGTGTGCAATAAATAGAATGCCCAATTTTGCCCTCTAAAGTTTTCTTTAGTACTACTATGAAATGACAGGCTTTGCGATGTTTGGTTTTGTTTTGTTGGAAGCGGCGGTGCTGCAACGCAGTAATTGAAACAAACGTGTTTTGAATCTTTCGCTTTAAAGCGATTTATAATTGCCTGTAACGTATTGTTTTTTTATTACTTTGATGCAAATTATAATTAACGGTGACCGATGTTTTTTGGTGCAGCGCTAGGAAGATATTACCTCTTGTCTTCCATTCGATACTAATTACGAGATGCGGGCGTTTCGTACTGTCTAATCATAAAGTTATTTGATACGACGTTTGAACGTTACTATAACTTAATGAAGCGTTAAGATTAATTATGGGTTCAACAACATAATGCATTCGTTTCAATGGTAATTATCACATTATTTACCGGTCATAATTTTTACCAGACAGCGAGCAGAAGCTCCAGCAGCGTATTTTGAGGACACTAATTAATAAAATACGTCCACCTGTCAGATTTTGTTTTTGCTATTTTGCAGGCGCTAAAGCCAAATACACAAACAATATTGCGCAAAAAAAAGTTCAATATGGTGCAAGGTTGCGCGGGCGCGAGCTTCTTCTGACCTGTATATTTGAATTTATGAAGCATAGCAATAAACATGCGGGAGGCAGCTCCTGCAAACATGACGCGCATATCGTAAAAAGAAATGTTCTATGCGTTTCTTTTTTAGTAATCCCCCAAATTTTATATTTTTACACAAAATATTTTGATATCATCCGGCATTCACACACTGCCTTATGTTGCGGCATTGCTTCATGTTCCTTCGATAATTTACACATGAACCCACGTAATTTACGTGTTTTACCCCACGTATTTATAATGGCGCTTTGTTGCTCTTTTTACGGCCAAACTTCTTCCGTAGATATGGGTGACCAACGATCATTCCACAACCTGCATTTTTTTTGTTATCACTAGCACCAGGTTCAAAGAAAAACATTCTTACCTTTCTTGGTAATTTTCTTACCCTTTTTCCAAGCACCTGCCAACACATTTTATGCCGCTCTAAGTTGCGTCCGCGGGAGCGACCGAATGTGCTTATATGTTTAGCTTTACGTTCTCTATCGCCTATGTTCATCACAAAAAAAAAGTTAAATCAATTGCCGTGATATGTACGCCGCACCGCCTAGTTCGCATGAGCATCGCCGCCAAAGCGTCTCGTAGCGTCTAACAACGAGCACGACGCTAGAAAAGCGGCGTCGCCAAGACAGACGCGTTCTACCGCTTTGTGGCGTTTCTCGTCGAACTTCGGCGTGTTTGCCGCTTGTTGCGGGTCGGTGATCCAACGATGACGTCATGCTTAGGCCTTGCCTTATGTGTGGTATTGAATCAGGACCCCAACCTCCCTATACAGGGGGTTAAAGACGGGAGCAGAACGCGGCAAATCCTGCCGCTGACATCGGCTGTCCCGAGAGAAAGAACGAGAAAGAGAACGACAGAAGAGTGGACAAAAAGAGCAGACGAAAGTTTAGGCGTGTTCGTTTTGCCACGACGCGTTCAAGTTGCTCGAACGCTCGGCAACTCGATTATTTTTAATACAGTGCGCGATTACGGTGTTTTCCTGGAAAGTAAGCCAGGAAAGAACAAGGTACTGATCTTAAAGGGGATGTTTTGCTGCTTGTTTGCGCATATTCATGCGTCGCCAGCGATATGAACCCACCGGAACCGCCAACTGGGACCGCCGAAGTCCGCCTCTATTCCCCGCCGTTGCCAAGCGGTCCCAGGGCAGGGGACCTTTCCCTCTAGATTATTATATTAACTATTTGTCCCCATACAGGTCAGGAATGAACACGATGAGTGCATCGTGTGGCTATAAAAAGAAAGATGCTTGACGTAAATTTTCGGGACAGAAATGATACAAGGTACCCTCAAAATGAAAGTAAGCACGTATGAGAAAATGGGCGGTCTTGCTTTTCCAAGGGAGAACCGGAAAGAGTGGCGGAACTGCGCGCTTACTTCCTCTGGACAGGAAATAGCCTGCCACAAAGACCGATGCTTGAGTTCAAGCGTCCCAGGAGAAGACAAGATTAGTCGAATTTCTTCTGCCCAGTGTTTTTTTTTTTGTTTTGGAAAACCATCCAACAAAAGCCATACAGATATACACAGGGTGTGCGCGCCACTTCCGGCCTCCATGACAGGAGAAAAGAAATGCTTCCGGTTCCTTGTGCTTGGGGGGGGGGGGGTGCGACAACTCTTGGATCACTAGCGAGCAATCCCGTGCGAGCTAAGCTCTAGAAATGCCCTTGTGTCGTGCTTATAATTTTACAATGCGTACCGGCACGAACAAAGTGTCACAAGTGCAGTTATTTCGATTATCTCCAGACAAGGGACGCCACCGACGCCGCCGAGCCTGGGCGATCGCAGGATAACGGCATTGGCAGACGGTGCTAGCCTACTTCGATGTGCTGCCGACAGATGGCGCATCGCGACAGACGCAAGAATGCGAGCCGGCGACGCGGCGCGTCAGCCGACCATCTGCGTACAACCAGCACAACGATGGGCCGTCACGGCACGTACAAATGCAACGTGCACGGCGATCTGGGAAAGAAACCTTGAATACCAAAGCAAGCAAGTAAAAACGCTAGAAAATTGTGCATTCGACTCGTGTTGCGCTAAGGGAAGCGTAATTAAAACGTTCGGAAGAATGTCTGCTACAACCAAGACCCGGCTCGGCGACTCCTGCGGGGAAGGTCGGCGCGTATCTTCAGCGCCTGGAGGAGGTAGGTTCCCTACCTGCCCCAGGGCCGTTCACGAAGTAGTTGAACGCCTTTAGGGATTTGTAGGTATTAAGTCGTTCTGACGTATATGGACCAGGCTAGTCGAATACGTAGTCTTGAAGATGCGCCCACGATACCTTCGGCACACTTGTCATTTCCATGAGCAACAAGTGCTCTTTCCTTTCACCCATGGGGACAGGAAGGGATGTCGATCCCGTATAGACTCTTTTCACGAGGGCTCCGACATCTTGAATTGTCGTCACTACCAGCATGGGCGAAAACGTTGTTTTGCCGTCGCCACGCCAATAGAAGACATTTAGGATATAAGCGTAACTGTCACGCATATCCGGGTTGCCTCCGCTCTATTGGTTTACTATTTACAGGCTGAAACGTTTTATTATTTTTTCGTCGCACATAGCGAATACGCCTATTAGGTGGCTGGTGACCAGAGTACACGAAAAAGGTCTATAAGTAAATTTCGGGATGTACCGCACTGAGTTAGTCCTCGGCGGTGAGAAATTTAAAGTACTCGCTACTCACTGAGGGTCCTCAAAACAAGCAAAAACAATAGCCAACCGGAAGTAGCATACTCTCCCCGGAAGATCGGCCATATTTTGTTTTTTGTTTACCTCGGCACACCCTGTATATATGGTTTCGTAACACTTTGATTTATTCGATCAAGTACTGTTCACTCATCTGCATATGTTCGATTATTTCCTCTGTGGAGACCAGGTACGATGATGAAAGTGCCCGTGATGTATTCAAACGTAGCTCTTGATTGTCGCAGATGGTGCAACGCGGTAGATATTTTGATCAGTCGACTTTTCGCATCGCTAGTCTTCGCGTCTACTGCACAAGTGATAACTTTAGCGCACCCCGTAGCTTTGCACGTGCTTCAAGTTGTCCTAAAAGATGATTTAGGGGTTTTCAGTGACACACAACAGCAGAACACCATTGTTGGATAACATGGGACCACCACTGGCAAAACTTGGCTCCAATATTGGCCTAACGTTGGTTTTTGTCGAAAGCGCTACCCGATCCAATGATGGACCATTCTCTAATGCCAATGTTGGACCAAGATTCGACCAATATTTGAACCAATATTGGACCGTTATTCATGCCATCGTAGGACCGCCTCTTAACCAACATTTAAGCCAACGTTGGGCCACAATTTAACCAACACCTAAGCCATTATTGGACCACTACTGGTTGTGGGTCTTACCACCAATATTGGCATCCAAGTTTAAGCATTGGCTTATCCAATATTTGCTCCCAGCCTTATGCTCTGGATATTTCGATTTCGGCATCCCTAAGCTCGAGCTGCACTATTTTCGGCAGCCATTTTATCGGGCATGCAGCTTTCTTTTCAGATGTATTTATAGTGTTCAGTAGAACACAATATATATATATATATATATATATATATATATATATATATATATATAAAGAAAGCTGCTGTAGACAAGCCACATTCACTGTGGAAAATATTAAGTCAATATTACATGCAGGTAAATATAAAAGTCTGAAATGCAAAGTGTACCCTCAATACATTTTATTAAAGTTTCGATTGAAGGAAAATTTAAACAACAATGAGTGCCAGGCTCCATCGCTGCAAGCTGTGAACCGGGCAGGAACTTGATGGGATTCCACGCAGGGGCCTGGCCACAGGATTCTGAAAGAGACAAAAGTGGGGGTTTGGATTCAGGTGAAGGGTTTTCAGAGGCTCTCAGTTCTCTCTTACGCTTGTCAATAATGAATATCAAAACAAAACATAGCTTCGATATTAATCGCCACCCTTTAATTAACTATTCGATTAATCGGCTCAGTTGCTCCTCAAGTATAAAATCTAGGAATGGCCTACCGACTTTTTTATGCTTTCTTTTCCATATTATAAACCGTCTTTTCCAGTGAATTATTTTTTGTTATTTCGTATGTAAAAAAAAACTTAGTACTGCCTTCTAAAATAAATAGATGCGCAGGTAAGACACCGGGGCCGGCTTGCTGGAATCAGTGTTTCAGCTGAGACTGGGTGAAAGAAAGCACTGTAAAGGCTGGGGCGCGCGAGCGTCTTGAGTCGAGGTTTGAGTCCCTATCGGCTCGTTCGCTGGATTTAAAAATGCTTTCTTTCCCCCGCCTCAGCTGTGACGCCATTTCTAGCAAGACGGCCCAGGCGTTTACTGTTGTTTTGTTCGTCCGACTTGTCCTTACTCAGAGCTCGATCGATCTAGATTAAAATATTTATAGTGATTTAAAAAATTAATCAAATAGTACGAAGGTTATTTCATAAATTGCTTAGCTCTACTCTTGCAACATCAAAGCGTCCCTCAACCCTTCATCTAGCTTTTAGAAGTCCGAAGCACGGAAATATGTAGTTATAAATGTACCTATATTGCCTCCATAATATTTACAATTTATAAATCTAACCTCTGGCCTCCCTCTTGAGCTCACCACTGCCAAACGCACTACTAAATTAACAGTGCAATAACTACCCCGTTATACGTAAGAACATGACAGTTGAACAGAACTTGATGCTTGAATCAATCAAGAGTTTAAAATAAATCGCGCACATAAAATAGCTTGTCATGTAATGACAATTACTGGCAATTACACTCGCAGAGCGCGGTGACATAACTGACACTCCACTCGCACCCAACAAGCCGAACCTTGGCAAATAAGGACTACACAACGCTCTGTGGTATTCGGCTTGGAAATACCGGGAGGACTTTTTACTACAGCACATATCTACCGCCAAAAAGACAGCCATATTTTAACACAAAAATAAATAAATAAAAATGACTTCGAACACAAAAATAACCAATCAGAACGTCTCTCACGGTCTATTAGAATAAAAAAGCACTTGCAAATAGCGCTGTACAGGGCCTTTCGGGCCGATCGCTCTGGATTACACGTTGAACTCGTCGGAGATTCCTGGCACAGAGTTCGACACGGTTCAAACTCATCGGATAGGGACAAAACGTACATTGCGTAGCAAGAATACCTATCCCCAATGGTCAGGAGGACTTCTCCTTGTCACTCACATGAAAGAGAAGGCGGTCCGTCGTGTCTTCGGTCCGTCGAAGCTAGTGGTCACATGTATGCCCACAACAAAGGAAGATCACCGGTGTGTAGGCGCTGCCGAAAGAATATCCATGGTCTTGGCAATCCGCATGTTGAAGATCGCACTTGGCACTAAGAAGAAATGCGCTGGTGGTGAAATGCGTGGATGGCGGAGATGCCGAGCCGCCTCGCCCGATAAAAACAGTCTGCTAAGAAATCAAATGCACTCAGACAACTTAGAAACTGACACCACGGTGTCCTGATATGCGCATGATTATCTTGCCATTCTTGTTCCTTGAAAAAAAAATATTTCAACCACAAAAAAAGAAAACATGCATAAGTTGCAAAGCGCACCTGCCCCCTTCCAGTTTGCGGATGCGCGTGTTGGA